>CM035438.1:28846906-28861906 GCA_020310875.1 Ceratopteris richardii
GGTACGGAAACGTACGGTCCTGTCTCTGTGTCGCGGACCTCTGTCGATCGCGATCGATAGAAAATTCGATCAATTGGTAAAATAAGTGCACCACTAGGACCAACACCAAGAGCACATCCTAAATCACTACAAACAGTAGAAAAATTCCGTGTTTTTCTGTCAATCACGATCGACAGACCCTGTCAATCGCGACCGACAGACCTGTCGATCGCGATCGATAGAACCCACGACCGACTGACTGCCACGTAGGACCCTGTCTATCGCGATTGACACCGTCGATCGCGATCGACAGCCACGACCGACACCTCTGTCGATCGCGATTGATACCGTCGATCGCGACCGCCCCGATCGAATGAAATCACGGCGAAAATCTAGGAAAAAGTGTCGATCGCGATTGACACCATCGATCGCGATTGACAGGACTCACGACCAACTCTGTCGATCGCGATTGACACTGTTGATCGCGATTGACAGGCTTTTCGGCCAAAAAATTAGGGTTTTATATTCCAAGATTTGGGGATAAATTTGGGCAAGTTAGTCTATCAATTACATTTGGTGAGGGCCTTACAAGTGTGTTTCAAGAAAAATCCTGTTAACTGACAGCCTGTTTTGAACCATGTTTTAACTCCAAAACCCTGAATTGGCATAACTTTCTCTTACGAAATCCAATTGCAGTGATTTTTGTTTTGTTGGAAAGCTCGTGGGGATTATTAGATAGGGTATTTTGAAGTTTACCATACCTAGGGGGAACAAAATTGAGGGATCTCTAGAATTGTTTTCCATAAAGTCACAGTGCAAATTGGTGATTGTGTTACATGAATGAAAGTGATTGGTTCTGTCTTGTGAATTTAAGCTTTGAGTTACCCGTGGGACTTTTATAGGTCCATTGAGAGCAACTGAGAGCATCCAAAGCAAGGGTTTCTTTGCAAGCTTGAGAACCGGGTTCTTGAGCACCATAAAGCGAGGGATCAGCAAGTAAGGTTGGAATATTCTCAACTCCCTCTGTCATTTTCTAGCTCAGGCTAAGTACGAATAGTGCTAAAAATAAGCTAGGGCGACGGTAGGCAGTTATCAAGTTGAAGACTACCTAAAAACTCAAGTTCAAGCTAAAAACATAATCTCTGTAAGGTCGATAACTTAAAGAAAAAGAACCTAACGTGAAACGACCGAACAAAAGTGCGAAAATTAACTCAAGTATTCCTGACGACGTGGTTTCAGACAAGCTCCTAAACACGATAATCAACATAAAAAAATATCAAGTAATTGATACAAAAGAGCTCAGCAACGTGGTTGTACTTGGGAAAAATTGGGCTAATCAATTAGGCATATGAACCTTAGATCAGGACGACATCTAGCAAGAGATAGACAAAGTCTTAGGTCTTCAGAAGCTAGCGTCAATCATACTGTGAGTTCTTTGGCCCAGCAGTTGAGCCACCACTCGCATTACCCTAGCTCTGAGACAAGTGAATCAGAGATGTCTCAAGGTATGGACAGACCTACAGGAAGTTCAGGTGTGCCATATTTGTACAGGGTGGAAGGCCCCTACAAGACACAGCTGGAATACCTGAGGACCAACCGATTAGGTGCTAGCATCTATGAGGACGGCCTAGGAAGATCTGTGGTCCAGATTAAAAACCCTGACCAATCCATTGGACTGGAGCACCCAACTGTCAAGTTCGAAAATGGTGCATACCTGGACAAGGAAGGAACCATATATGTGGTCACCAGTCACCCAGATAGGACAGATGAATTCGGGAATGTGATTCCAAAAACTGACTTAGGTGACCTAGAGCAAGGAAACATGGGTATAGAACCTAGAACCCCTCGAGAGAAATCAGTTCTAACAAGGATCATCACTCCAGAGTGGATGCCCCAGGATAACAAGAGCATAGATCTACTTCTAAACAAAGAGACCGATGAAGCCTTTTGGAGGTATAAGTCTGATAGGCCACATGATATAGGAACAATCATGATTTATGAGTTCAAAGATCCGGATAGCCCAGGGAGAGTGACCTACTTAGATCAAGCCTCAGAGAGGATCTTCGTGGTTACAGAACATGATAGGCATGCTTACACTTGGAAGGGTGAAATTATTTTCCCCCAACCAAGATCTAATGTGTCCTATGGCCACCCCGGAGCGGGAACATCCCAAGCTCATGGAGCTCAAAGGGATAGAACTAGCAATAGACCCGAGATAAGCTTTGCCAACTCTTTGGGAAGAGAAAGAACTAGAACAGGCACAAATAGAGTGGAACGTGAGGGTCATAGAGCCTCAGGAAACCGAAGGAATGTGGATGACTTCCCTCTACCAAGACCTAGAGAGCATACGAGGACCCTGAGACCGGCCCAGCTAGTTAAGTCCATCAAAAACTACTTCGATGGCACTGGAGACCCCTACGATCATGTGGCCAAGTTTAGGCAAGTCTTGAGAGTTGAACAAGTCGAGGACCTATTCACGCAATACAATGCCTTTGGTCCAACCCTCAGGAATACCGCCCTTACATGGTTTCAGCCACTAAATGAGAGGCAGTTCAGGAGCATAGATCAACTTCTAGAGGCATTCATCAGTGAATTCTCTAAAAGTGGCATAAGGCATAATACCTCCTCATTGATTCACAGCTTCAAGCAGACCCCGCAAGAGACCGTGAGACTTGCAGGAAGAAGATTTAGGCAATATCTTGAGAGGTGCCCTGTCCTTGAGTTACCCACACCAGCCAAACAAGTGGCTTTATTCCTGGATGGATTGTTAAGTGCCAAATTGAGATCATATGTGTACTTGAAGGACCCTAGGACCATAGAAGAGTGTGTACGTATGTGCATTGATATTGAGGATAACCTAGGGGAGGAATTAGAGCTTTCCAAGATTTACAAAGATTCAGATAGTGCCTCTAGTCTCTCTTCCTCGCAATCCACATCAATTGAGGAACTTGCTGAGAAGGTAGCTCAAAAACTAGGTGTCTCAAGCAAACAAATTCCTAGATTCGCCCCAGTAAAGAGGTGCTATACTTGCGGTGGGGACCATATGGCGAATGTATGTCCCATTATGGCTCAACCCCAAGTAAATCCTAGTAGCGAGTACTCCACCATAGAACGAAGATACACAAATCACACAGCACAAGACTGCCCATACAATAAGCAAGCTGTTAGGCAAACCTACTCTCAGCCCTATCCACAACAGGGAAGGTATCAAAACCAGTATCCACCCCAGCAGTATGGTAGGCCCCAACAACCCTATCAGCAACCCTACCAAAACCAACAAAGGCCTCAGCCTTTGTTAGCTCAACAACCCCCTGCTCCAGCTAATGTGATCCCGGTAAAGTACGCAGCTACAAAAGAAAACTTGAATAGAGATATAGTCCCAGTAACACCATTAATCTCAGAAAGTGATCCCAGTGACCATAGCTTTGATTCAACACATATTGATAGCCCCCAAGCCTATTACATGTAGTCTCCTGAACACGGCGAGTCTTACTACAGTGAGGAGCCGAGTGAACTTAGTTGGGAGTCAGATTACACAAATATCATGTATGCAAACCCCAACCCTAGACCTCAGCCTAGGCAAGTCAGACCCCCTTTCCCTAGAGGACCATGCTACAGATGTCAGGGAGATCACCTCATTCGAGATTGTCCCCTACCTCCACCCACACAAACCCAATCAGTGATGATTCAAGGCTTTTGCCAAGATTGCAGAAAGGAACATCTATTACGAGATTGCCCAAAGAATCCCAACAATATGCCAAAAATAACCCCTATAAACGTTATTGGGTTAGTTGTAGACTCCACAGGGAGTGTGACTTCCACTGCACCAGTGCAAGTGGTCACTAGAGCTCAGGCATTGCAGCAAAACCAAGGTGTAGGTCAGGAAAAGAGCCCCGAGGTGAGTGAAACAGAGAGCACGACCAAGAAACGGACTAGAGCTTGGAGAGATAGCCGGGAAAGAATGAAAAGACAATGGGCAAAGAAGATGAGTGAACTCGAGGAAAGAGAAACAAAAGCCAGGATACTTGAACTTACATCTCAAACTCCCTCTCACACTACCCCACCTCCACCATTCCCATCTCCATCCGATCCAACACCTTCCAATCCGCCCCACATAATCCCACCACCCCCTAGAGTAGGATCAGTCCTAGCAGATCCCACTCCCGAGGACCTTAACATGATGCTTAAAGCTTATTAGGCCAGGATCTAGGAAGGGCCAAACGTAACTGATCATGAAAAATGCTACCCTAGAGCAGAGCTAGAGCTGGAACGAACTAAAATTTGTGCTAAGATGGTGGAATTGGCTCAAGCCATGTTTGAAGCCAGCCGCCTCTTCAACATCTCTAGCTCAGCTAAGACGTAGTTGCACTTTGATGGACTGCTACAAAGAATAGAGAGGCTCATTGCACAATCAGAAAAGGAACCCGCTTCTCAAAGTAAGGGCAAGGCAAGTGAGAAAATGAGTCTACCTGCCCAGGACGCCTATGTGCCTAACTCTACGGAGCCAGACACATCTTCTTCTATGAATCGGTTCACACCAGAATTCCTCTGAGAGATTCAAGAAGACAAATGGGCTAAAGAAAGTGAAGCCCCTCCTCCCATTGAACTTGTGGATGATGTGCACGACCAATTCCCACAAGATATCCCATCTATTTACGAGGAGCAGGAGAGTACCCAATCTCAGGAGAGATTAGACTTTGAGTCTAATTCCATACAGGAGTTACCCCACTTCAGAGGCCCATGGGAAGCAAAGTCCACATGCATGAGAGCACCCACTGTCATGGTAAGGAATGAAGACTCAGTCATCCCTAGGAACACAGAGGTAGTGAAAAACACTAAAGTGCAGTGCAACCTCACTTTAGAAGAGCTACTCAAAGTAAGGCCAGAACTATGGAAACATGTAGCCAAAGAAGTGCCAGAAATAGCTAAACCGCGTTCCCAGGTGGGATCACATAGGACAGTGCAAGAGATACCCTTGGACAAGATAGGAGACATGTGTGAAGGCGAAGAAGGGAACACCTATCTTCCCATTACCTATCAAGGGTACACCACCAAGGCAATTCTGGACTCAGGCGTAGGAGTTGCAATTGCCACCACTTCCTTATGGAAGCATTGGGGCAAGCCAGCACTCAGGCCCACGAGGATGAAATTGCAAATGGCCGATGGTCACATAGAAAGACCCTTAGGCTTGCTAGAAGGAATAACTCTCACCACTTGTGGTGTAGAGTTCGAGCATACATTTGCAATCTATGACTTTAGCAAAAATCATGCCTATGAGATGATTTTGGGAAGACCATTTATGCGGCAGTTGCAAGTGGTACAGGATTGGGGAACCAATTCCTTATACTTGCAACATTTAGGTGTCACGACCAAAGTGAATCTCAAGGATTACTCTCATAAAGACGTCCCTCCTATCCAATGGAATCCCATTCATAGAGCTAGAGAGGATACGGAGTCTGTGCATTCCATAGGATCAGGATCCTCATGGATGCATGAAGACACCCACTTATGGATGTGTAAAGTAGCCGTAGAAAAAGAGAAAAGAGAGAAAGCCAAATAGATAGGTGCGAAGGAACCCA
The DNA here is from genome assembly GCA_020310875.1 of Ceratopteris richardii. Lineage (NCBI taxonomy): Eukaryota > Viridiplantae > Streptophyta > Polypodiopsida > Polypodiales > Pteridaceae > Ceratopteris > Ceratopteris richardii. The sequence continues at coordinate 28,852,465 of CM035438.1, forward strand.
ATAGATCAATTCACGACCCATCCTATGCACCTGTTGTGTTTCCTGACGAAGAGTTTGAACCCCACGGTTGGGCAGAAATCTTAGCAACAATGGATGTAGCCATCAATGAAGAACAATGGACACCTCACTGTGATGAAGATGGCTATGACATTTCAGTCTTCTCCATAGAGCCAATCATGGGAGAGGCAATGTTGGAAGAGTGTGAACCTAGCCCTGATGCATTTGAGGAGGCAAGTGACTCCGATCTAGAGTCAATCATTATGGACTCGCCTTTTGTATCAGAAGAAGAATACTTCTTTGAAGTAGAATGCCAACCCTAGAGACACGAAGAGCTTACAAATGACGTAAGATTAGGCACACAAGTGACCCCCAAGAGCGAACTTAAGAAAAGAAAAAAGAGAGAAATCACACCTGAAGAAGAAGAATCTTTGTTTGAGGTCCCTGAAAACTTTAAAAAGTATGAAATAGATGATAGGAGAGTCATGATAAGAATGCCTAAACGTGAGGCACAATCAGGAGAGGCCTATGACAACAAAGAAACTACAAAGAAAATAGTGGTATCCCTAGAAGAAGGGGAGGAGAGATGCACTTACATAGGACGACTTCACAGAAGAAGAAGAGCATGAGTTAATAGCCTTGCTAAGAGAATACAGAGATGTATTCGCTTGGAGTTACAAGGATTTGAAAGGTGTAGATCCTGACATATGCTCTCACACAATTCCCATGACCTCAGACGCGAAACCCTCTAAGCAGAAGCCATATACATATAACGATAATTATGCTGCCAAAATAAAAGAGGAGATAGATAGACTGGTAGAAGCAGGATTCATTTATGAGATTGAGCACACTGAATGGGTATCCCCCATTGTAGTGGTGCCCAAGAAGAATGGAAAGCTGCGTGTGTGCATTAACTTGAAGAAGGTTAATGCAGCCACTATCCGAGATAATTATCCACTTCCTATCACGGAGCATCTACTAGAAAGAGTAGCAGGCAAGGAAGTTTACAGCTTTCTTGATGGATTTTCTGGCTACAATCAGGTAGCCATTGCCCCTGAGGACCAGCATAAGACGGCTTTTGCCACAGAGTGGGGCATATTTGCCTTTAGGGTAATGCCATTCGGGCTTACCAATGCTCCTGCAACCTTCCAGAGATTGATGTGTCATGTCTTTAAAGAGTTCCTGAGGAAGAATTTAGAGATCTATGTTGATGATCTTTGTGCTCATTCCAAGATTAGACATACACATATACCTGAACTCAGACAAATCTTTGACAAGTGCAGAGAGTATCAAGTCTGTCTCAACCCAGAAAAGTGTGTTTTCATGGTCAGGCAAGGCAAGATTCTAGGACACATAGTGTCAAAGAATGGCATATCCACCGACGAAGAGAAGGTGAGGGCTATTGCAGAGCTACCTAGACCCAGGAACGTCAAGGAAGTACAAGCTTTCATGGGGCATTGTGGTTATTACCGACGCTTCATTCACATGTATGCCATCATCGCAAAGCCTCTGTACGGCCTTTTGACGAACTTTGAGTGGACTGATCAATGTGAGAACTCCTTCAACGAGCTCAAAGGACGATTATGTTCAGCACCAATCTTGACTATGCCAGATTGGAATAAACCCTTTCATGTGCGTGTGGATGCATCCAATTATGCTATTGGGTGTGTACTTGCACAACCTACTGGTGAAGGTAATATGGATCTTCCAATTGCCTACGCTAGTAGACAATTGAACGTTGCTGAATGAAATTACACCACCACTGAAAGAGAAGGCTTAGGCATGGTATATGCAGTTAAAAAATTTAGACACTATTTGCTAGCAAATAAGTTTAAATTTTTTACTGACCATCAAGCATTGTTATATCTTGTGAACAAGCCATGCAATACAGGTAGGCTGGTAAGATGGTTTCTCTTGCTCATGGAGTATGACTTTGAGGTAGTGGTAAGAAAAGGGAAGACTCACTTGAGAGCGGACCACCTCTCAAGACTCACATCAGGAGAGGCCCCACAAGGAGTATCAGATGACCTTCCTGATGCTTACTTGTTTAATTTGGAGGTTGTACCTCAGTGGGCTAAGCCATTAGTGCCAGTATTGACATACGGGCCTAACCTCCCAGTAATAAACACACAGGATAGAGAAATAGTAAAAGCCCAAAAATATCAGATCATGGCTGGAAGCATGTACAAGCACACAGATCAAGGGACATTGGCCTGTAGTGTGGAAGAGGACGAGTACGCTAAATGGTTGCAATTAGCATATGTAGGTGCATTAGAGCAACACTACTCAAGACAACGAACCCTACAGACACTCAAGAGATTAGGAGTGCATTGGCCGACTATGGAAGCTGATGTCCATAAGTTGTGCAAGGAATGCCCAATTTGCTGCACTAAACCACCTGTGGAACATGCCACTCTTTATCAAGTATCCATAGTGCCAGATTCGAGTGAACCATTAGTGGCCTTCCTAAGGACTAGAACATTTCCTCCAGATATGACCTTGGCTAGGAAAAGAAGCTTAGAGCAAGAAGCCCTAGAGTACTCACTCATTGGTGATAATTTATACAAGTGTGGTAAAGATGGTTACCTCAGATTATGTGTCCATGAGAGTGAATACCTCAAGATATTGGAAACTGCTCACCAGGGTGTAGCAGGAGGACATTTTGGACCAGATCGGGTGATCAAAGCCATACTATTTGCAGGTCTTTGGTGGCCGACTCTTCACATGGATGCACATACCTATGTGAAGAGGTGTGATGTCTGTCAGCGAGCTCAGCCTCCTATACGCAAAGATGAGATGCCACTGAAACCTATGATGGGTGGAAGAGCATTCTCTAAGTGGGGAATAGACTTTGTCGGTCCTATTAATCCCCAGCTAAGGGTTCCCATGCTGAATACATCATTGTGGCCATAGATTGTCTCACCAAGTGGGTAGAGGTAAAAGCTACAACCAAGAACGATGCTCAGACAACTGCTAAATTCTTGTTTGAGAATGTATTCACAAGATATGGGCTACCAATAGAGCTAATAAGTGATAGAGGCACCCACTTCTTGAACGAGGTTATTGAAAATCTTCTCCAAGAATTCTTGGTAGTACATAAGAAGTCCGCTCCCTATCACCCCCAAGCTAACGGACAAGCCGAAATCACAAACAAGATTCTGTGCAATGTACTAACGAAGTTAGTAAATAATAAACGCTCTGATTGGGACAAACAGCTACACCATGCTGTTTGGGCATACCGAGTCGCCTATAAAACGGTACTCCAAGCCACACCCTTTCAGATGGTATTCGGTCAGAATGCGGTGCTACCATTGGACTTCTTGATACCTACATTGAAGGTAGCACAGGAGCATGAATGGACAGGTCATGAGCTCTCCTCTAGGATTCTTGATCTAGAAAGACTAGGTGAAACAAGACTAAGAGCTGCCGCGGGAATATATGCAGCTAAGAAGAGACAGAAGGCATACTTTGATGCCCATGTGAAGGATAAAGGCTTGAAGGCAGGAGACTTAGTTTTAGTCTACACCCTGAAGCAACATGCGAGAAAATTGGAGAAGCGTGGCTACGGACCTATGATCATAAACAGGATCTCCACAAGTGGAGCAGTGCAACTAGCCACTCTAGAGGGTGATGTTCTACCGAGCTACATCAGTGGGTGCAGAGTCAAGTTGTATCAGGAACATGTCACGGAAGAGATGCTAAGTCGACTCAATACTGCTAAGAAACGCAAAGAAGAAGAAAAGCGAATTCGAGAAGAAGCTCAAGCAGAAGCTTTAGAACGCATCAGAAGGATGAAGTTGAGAAGACAAGGTAGAGACCAACCTAGAACAAGTGCCTATGAGGATCCAGGATATCATATGGCAATGTGTGAAGTCTCAGGAATAAGTTCGCGAAGAATAATTGATAGACGCCCTTTTGTGACCTTAGAGGTAGGGCAAGGAACTAGTGCAAAAACCGTGCGAGCATTGATCGACTCAGGTGCAGCCACTAGTGCAGTGAGACTCTCTTACTGTCAAGAATTAAAATTAAAAGTCAATCCTATAGAAGCTTATCTCATAGGATTGGGAGGTGTGGAAACCCCTTGCATGGACGAGGTGGAGCTTCCCCTCTGCATTCAAGACATTTCAATGACAGTTAAAGTACTAGTGTGTCAAGATGAGGATCTCACTGAGCTTCTTGTCTTGGGTCAAGACTGGATCTATGATCATGCAATCAACCTAAACCTAAGAAGCGGACTTCTTCAGGTATGGGTAAATCAGAGTCGAATCACAGTTGAATTAGACAATAGAGCACTCAAGGAACTAGGAAAGGCACACACTCCTGGTCCCTCCAGGAGTCCACATGATGATGAACATCCTCTTGTTGTCCAAAACTCTGTGATGCAGAAGGATATGATGGAACTCCCTTCTTCTCCTACGGCCATCGGGATGCAGCAACCACAGGCAGCTAAAAGGCAGAAGAAGCAGACTACCAATGCTCAAAACCAAACGGAAGTACGAAGCAAGGTGACTCAGCCATTGAAACAAGCGTGGGTGCAGAAAGGCGAACACCCTACGACAACCCAGCCAACCACACGGGCAAAACTTCTTATTAGTAATCCACAACACAACACTAATAAGAAGTCTTTCAGGAATTCTTCTGCAAGAGTGAAGTATATTTGGGTACCCAAGAAGTCGATGAAGGTTGACCCACAATCAAGATAAATTTTGGTGCCTACGGCTTGCTTGCGGGCTCAAATAGCTACCCAGAGACCACACCCCGCACAACCTGGTCCACTCCCTCTAACATCTGATACCCATTCAGATCCACCACATACAAACACATATTCACCCATATGCACGAGTAGGATCACTTGTAAATGGGTCCCTAAAAAACCTCATTTCCAAGCTGATACTCTCACTAAAACCTCCAGAGTCTCCACAAACTCAAGACCAACAGCCAATCAGTTTGTTTGGAAGCCGAAAACTTGTAATAAACCCCCGGACCCCATTTGTAAATCCATGCCCACCTACTAACTACGTCACTCCCACTCTACATCATTCCACTTAGCTCCTAGGTCTATCCAATTCCTAACTACACACACAAGCACCGAGCACTTACTAATCTATTAATCTTTCCCGAACCTCATGCTAATGTTGTAATGAGGACAAAAACGGTTCTATCTTGTCCTTTACAATGTTAACACCTGTTTCTATATTCTCACAGAGGTAGGAGGCAAGAAGTACCATGGCAGATACAGCAGGAACTAGCTCCCAGGCAGGCACCAGCCCGCAAATTGTGGATATTGAAAGCCTTCCCATTGAAGAGGAGTTGAAGGAAAGACCAGTGGCATTGAGGGCACTACATGCTATACCGATTCAGAATCCTCCAAAGGGACACACAATGCCGGTCAGCAAAACCTCACATTGGTTCAGTGATGTGGTAGGACCTCTGGGAGAGGGCGCTTACTTGTGGGAATCAGAGATAGAATTCAACAGTCACTGGGGCAGATATCATTTCTTTACCACAGAATTTGAGCGACTCCAGAACAATGAAGGCTTGAAACCGATATGGGAGAAGGCGGGACTTTATGAGTACTTCAAATTCCAATTGCCAAAGCCCGACTTTCTAAGATGCTCATATTTGATTAGTACCCTCACTCTGAGCAAAGACAAAAAGGGTTATAGCACCTTCGTCCTCCCGTCTCTCACAAGGGGCAACGAGCTGAAGCGCTTTAGGCTGACTATCAATTTGGTAAGGGAAGCACTTGACATGAAGGGAATGCATATTCCCACTGAGAAGGAGTCCATGGTTCCCGACAATATGAAAAACAGGAATTTGACAAAATTAAAGGACATGGTCGCAATGACACCTACGATCGCCATTCATTTACGCATGGTCATGCAACATTTTGCATTCCCTGTGCAGGAGAGATTCACAATGCCGCCCAAAAAGATATGGTTCAGTCTCTACTTGGCCGATGCCTTTGATTTGACCATCAACATGCCACATTGGATTATCGACCAAATCCACTTGGCTCACCAAAGGTGGTATAAAAAACAAAAGTCTGTATTGTATGGATGTTGTGCACTCACTCGGATTGTGTATAGGTGTTTGGCTTATGATGTGCCAGTTCAAAGGGCTCTCATTTGGACCAGGGTACAGGAGTTTCAACGCAGACTATCAGTTGCAGGGCCTCCCTCAAAGAAAATGAGAGGCGCCGTCTAGATGCCCTATGCACAAGCCCGCGGTGCAACACTAACACCAGAAACAACTCCACGGCTTCCCAGAAGAGTGCAACCATTTACTATCAAGTTACCCAGGCATAGCACAGATGGCCCTAATCTTCTGTTTCCACCTGCACCTACTGACCTAGAGTTTCCTCACGGATTCACATTAGAAGACCTAACTGATGAAGAGGTTGTCAGGATAATCGAAGTTGTTAATGCGGAGGTCGAAGTAGAGTAGGGTAGTGGACAACAAACTACTATAGAACAACAACAACCAAGGGGGCCTGAAGTAGTGGAAGTGGAGGAAGACGAACAAGAGACCGCAGAAGACGAACACGACCAGGAACAAGAAGGATTTTCTGATGAGGAATCGCATGACTATGAGCAAGAAGTTCTACAAGAACTAGAAGGTGTCCCAGCATACACTAAGGAATTGAAAAAGCTCTATGATACCATCAACAGAGTTCAAGAGCAACACAGACTGTCCCTCGCAGCAGGGAAAGCTCTCATGAATCAAATCCTTGAAGAGGAAGGAGTAGACGCACAATACCGCGCCACACTTGATATGATATCTGATGCCTTAGGAGTACCTGAGACGGTGCATACCGCCCTGGCACAATCACGAAGAACGGAGCGAAGATATGGCAGACACCCCCCACGATCAGGCAAACAGATGAATGTATTAGTATGAGAACCCCAAGGAACATCCATAACCACGGGCACGGTGCACACCGTTCATGATACTGAGGACACCCATACATCAAGTGCACCCCCATCACCCCCTTTGCCATCCCCACCTCCAACACCACCACATTCACCTCCCACGACCAGTGTAACCACCACCGTCACCGCCTCTGAATCCACTGCCCACACTGACGTGCAAACCTTCAGTCAATCCACACACCCCTTCAACACCTCCCTTGTATACAGTTCCACTAACACTGTAATTCTAACCGCATCCACGGGAACCCCATTCCCTATCACAACACAACTACACACACCACTCTACACCTTCACCACGATCACTGCACCCACAATTCCTGTGTTCACTATTAACCCCACCACTACATCCACCTTTGATCTCATGGACATCTCATCCACCTCCGCACCTCTCCCTCCCCCCATACGGCCACAATCTCCCATTCCCCCACCACCAACTTCACCTTTTTCGAGCACATCATACACACTCCCACTCCCTTTTCCCTTCCCTTCTGCATTCAACACATTTCCGGCATCCACCCCCATTAATAATGTATTTAATAACATGTATCAGTGTATGTCCCAGCTACAGCAGCACTATCAGCACCTAGATGCTCAGCATACAAGTTTGTTCAGGAGTCATGAAACATTGCAAGGAAGATTCATTGACTTAAAGAAAGAAAAGAGGCTATTACAACAGCAGTTTAGTGCATTGCAAGAACAACATGAGAAGTTAGTGGCCAATCCACCCCAGTCAGATGCAGAAGAAAGACAACGAAAGGATGATCTGCTACACTCCCAAATAACAGAGAACCTCAAGCTCCGACGCAACATGGCTCTATTATGAAAGCATATGTCTGCAGCCCTTGAAGAAAATAGACGGCTTCAGACACAAAACGAAGAAAACTTGGAAGCAACCATGGAAGGTTCTCCACAGGAAATTGACCCGGAGAAGTTCAAGGCCATTCCATCGGCCAATATGCAAATCGTATTGGAAACCCATGCTGATCTCCTCGAAGCCCATGCAGCATTAGAAAAAGAAAGAGACGAACTACTAAGGCAACTCGCAGCTCAACCAGAACCACCAAAAGAAGTCACAACCACCGTCGACACAACTGACGAAGTAGCAGCACTCAAAGCACAAGTCGAAGAATTACAAAAGAAAGTCCTTGAATATGAGCGCCAACCCTCCCCCTTGGTAGAACCGGAACCTGAAGACCTACTACCAATCGAAGTAGAGGAAACTTTTGAGGACCCGTATGTTCCCATGCCAGCACTCGGAGGCAAGCAAACAGAAGAGGGCATGGACACCATCGAGATCGAGGCTCCTGAATGGATGCAGAGGTTAGAGAAAGTGGCCACAAGCCATGATGACAGAGTGGCCGTTCAGATAGCTTCTATGTCACGTTTGGAAGAGATAGTCATAAAGTCGGATTACTTTAGAAACCTCTCTCATCATAGGTGGATCGGCACATCCGACGATTTGTATGTTCTTTTCTGTGTTTTAATGGCAGATTACAATGCTGAAATCAAGCACCACACCTCAAAAGAACCAACTTCGGCTACACAGTTTGCACCGGACGACATCCCCGCAAGTGCGAAGCAGGGAAATATTCACCAACCAACGTGGAGGATTCGTCTGCTGGAGACCTACCCTGAGATGGTAAGAACATGGAATAACATGCCCTTGTATATCAAATACAACCCATGCTACTGCCCTGTATTTCGAAGAAGGTCGTGGCCAGAATTCACAAAAATGGTGCTGACAACCAAAGGGTGTGAGAAATGGTTCAATTATGTCTACTTAGCACCACCTAAAGGCCAACCTACCGTAGGATATATGATTTTGACAATTCCGCATTGGGGCGTCAGGTTCAAAAATGTACCAGATATCATGGCCAAAATGTGTCTCAAAATTTTTGAGCTCATGCTGATCACCTTCAGGAGTTTCAAGAATATCAAGGAACCTCATCTCTCAGCTCTCGAATTTAATGAAGGCAATCAGGACCTTGTCTACCACATGAGTGCCACACCATCTATTAATGTTGTATATGCATGGCATGCGCGCATAAAGTATCTACCGGCCTGCTTCAAACAGACGTTTGAAGAAATGTTTATCACGGGGTTCTGGGAATATCATTTCGAGATATTCATTCCCAGACCATCATATTTATTGTAGTTGTTTGCAGTGCAACAAGCTCTCCATTCAGAAAAGTTACGTATACCACATCCAGAGGTTCCCGGGCCGGTAGATTGGGATGCTCTACTCACGGACTTGGCCAAAGGCTTGAGGATTCCAGAACATCACTTAGTGTAAGACGTTGTAGAATACTACATCCAACGGCCCTCCCAACAAGGGTCTGTCAGGGACGACAGACGCGGAGAGGGGGGGGGCGTTAGCAGCAGCCATGAAACTGAAGGACTCACGAGACAAGGAAGTCAACGAAGGGAGTCGGAACGAAGAGAACGTACAAGCAGAAAGAGCAGTCAAAGAAGATTGGGCAAGTAGGCCATCTAAATTTTTTCAAGCATCAAAG
>CM035438.1:28866906-28871906 GCA_020310875.1 Ceratopteris richardii
AATAATGTTTCTTCTTCCGAATTCCGAAGTTCTATAGTAGTCGTCAATATTTATGTCCGACTTCTGAAACTAAATAGAACATGTGCTGTTTAATACGTTTAAACATATTTGTTGAAACGAAAACCGATCTGTTTTTAAAAAAATTATGAGTACTTTATTTCAGTATTGTATCTTAATCTGTTTTCAGAAAGGCCTTGTTCCGATTCAAAAATAGGACTTTCATACTTGATGGGATTCGAATTCAGTACTCTAAAAAAAAATATGGTCATCAAGAAGTAGCTCCTCTATATTATCAACTCAAGCTCTTGCGAAATTCCATTATGCATTTCACCATTTTTAATGTAATAGTTCAGAGATTTCGTTCAAATACACTAATGGAAACTTATTTTGTTTAAAAAAAGTGGATGAAGTTCCTGAAAGAAGGAAGAGATGTGCACAGAAGGGCATGATTAAGAAGTGGTCTAAGCTATTGACTAAAACATACCAATTATCTTATAAGCATCCTCACGATAGATGAATTTCAAAGAATGTACATGATATAAGCGAATGATTCTTACAAAGTAAGCATTTTTTATTCAATATCCTAAATACGTAGTCTAAAATCAAACGTCTACAGAAAGAAATAAATAAAATCAACCAACTGTTCACATGTCTTATTGGCATTTGTTCTAAGCAACTATTATATCAATCAAAGAAACTATTATTAACAACTGTTCTAAGAAACTATTATATGAAAACTTTCATGATAAATCAAAGATAAAAAGTGAGTTATATCTTTGAAATGAACTCTCATCTTGAAGACCATTGAATGTGTCATCACTTTCGCAGTAGTTATGTTTACGTTCCAATTTCAGCACGACACATTGGGAAAGAATCGCTTCGTTCCATCCATTCCAAGAGGCAAGGCAAGTGAAAAGAATGCCCACAACTTGTCACCTTTCTTGGGTTTATGGAGTCAAAACCTTGCAATAATAACATCAAAGTATAATGGAGATGAAAAATCATTTGTTAAAAAAAACAAAAGAAAAACCTTTCCATCATATATTACTTATTTCAAACTACATACCATTAATTTCATACAAAAATACAGAAGTGGCCTAAAGAAGGCTGTTTCAAGGATATCAATAAATTCAATGTGCTTTATAAGGGCTATAGTAGAAAAGAAAAGTACAAAACGAGCATGTATTTCCAAAAAAAAAAAAAAGAAATTAGAAAAAGTAGGAGCAATAAAAATAGAGGAAGAAGAAAAAGAATACGAATAATAAAAAGTACAAGAAAAAAGAAAATCAAGAATTAGATAATCTTAAATGTTGAACGGAGAACCTATTACCTTCTCCAATCCAAGGAGGCGTATCTATCTATGTTTGGTTAGAACGAATATGAATTTCTTAGCATGTGTATGGCCATTGGCTACCTCAAAGTAAAGGAATTCCATTTCTAATCTCATTCTCTAATATTTCATGATGAGAAAACATTATTTTTCATAGCCATTTTCACATAGAAATTAAGCTCGATCAAAGTTGGCATAAACATATGAGCTTTCTACGAGAACTCTAGGAAAGGATTCACTTTCAATGCATCTCAAAATACCTAATTGGAATAAAATCTTGGTAGGAAGGATCAAATTCGGCACGATAAATTTAGCTTTTAGGAAAACTCTAAGAAAGAGAATTGAAATTTTGTGGTTATCAACGATTGAAGTCAATGCCCATTTCATTTATAACCTACTAATTTCATTCAGTATCCATGTAAATAAGGGTGTTATACATGGCTGTATCACTAAATCAAACAAAAGATAGTATAGTTCTACTAATAAAGTATCAAGTCATCACGTATCCTTCAATTCGACAATTATTCTTCTTAAGGTATAATAAGAGAAATTGGAATGACAAATTATGGATCTTTAATGGGTTATCTAAGGTCTTGAATGGAATAAGAATCGATTCAAATATTTTCACATTATCATGGATATTATTAGAAAATAAAGTCTATGATCTGAGCATGGATTTAGACAAATCTGAAATTGAACATCATTTGGCTACTCACATGTATGGCCAAGATCTCGAGATTGGACTTAAACCTAGGTTCATGTGCTTTGTAAAACAAGTGATCCACTTAGCCTAGTGATTAAGTCTTAAGTTTGGGAAGGACAAGGTCTTGGGTTCAACCTCCATGGAGAGCATGGGGAGAAAGTTTTGCCCAAAGATATCTATAACCTTCTAACTTAACTTAACATGAGTTCCGTTGAGTCCAAGGAGACTTAAGTTGAGTGGAGAGTTCATCTACCACTAGTGGACTCTAGTGGAAGGTTCTAGAGCATTGGTGAAGATCACAAATGCACTTTTTTATGGTCCTCGTTGATTCGAGTAGCTATATATGGAGGCAAAAGATTGGAAGAAGAGAAATCTCTCAAGCGTCTGGTGTTCCTAATGGTTTAGTTCATTACATTGGTATCACAACTCAAGGAAAGCTTTTGTGGTAACTTTGCTGGCCTCATCACCGTTTTCACAAGGATCCATGGAGACCTTGACAGATCATCTTCTTCATCATAAATTGACAGACCATGAACCGTGCATATCTTCTCCCTCTTCTAGATTTATTCAAGAATTCGAGAAGAAGAGATAACTCGTTATGGACATTCCACCTTTAGTTCTATAAATTGATAAATATTTTTTTCTCTTAACCTTTTACAAAAAGAGTAGATTAAATGCATGTTGCCCCAAGCATTGGAACTCAAAACCTATGTCATGGTATGCATCTAAACTATCCACACTGTTAGGATCATAATTTATCATGAATATTTGAGGGAAACTTTATATCTTGTAAGCACCTATGCTTAGCCACACATATCAATAGTTCATTTCACATCACTCCTCGGATACATCCAACACTCTTCTGCAATTCTATACAACCCTTTTTTGTTTTTGTCCATCCATCCATGCGCATAGATACATGAGATTTTTTTGTGTTATAAATATCAATCTTAGCCCATCTATTTTTCTTTTTTGCGGACCATTGAATGAATGGAGATAGTTCCCCTTGAGAAAGAGAGTAAGAGAAGAGACATGAGCATTCTTTTTCAATGTAAGCTTGTTGGATGAAGAAAAGGAAGCAACAAGTCACTTCTCATTCTATGAGGATCATCAAGACAATAGTGTGGAGCCTTCATGGAACGTTTTATAGTACCCAAAGGGGAGAGAGAGAGAGAGAGAGAGAAACTTCTATTCTTTTGAAGCTCACACACAAAGAAGAAAGAAAGAAGATGGATCCAAACATAAACCTAAGATCCGTAGAGGATGCAATCAAGTGGATTGTTATTGAGAATGAGGCAAGAAAGCATCCATTCATTAGTTTTAATTAAATTCTTTGTTTTTTTGTCATGCATTTATAGGATGTGCATGCAGAAAGAATAGAGTGATGATTCATACAAAGTATCTGACTCATTTGAGTAAAACTCAAGGATAGCCTATCATAGAAGATAACCAAAATAAACATACTAGATAGATGTTCTATGGAAGAATCCATTGAATCTTTAAAAGATACTCGACCGTAGTTCACTTATTAATATGAGTTCATTGAATGATGGAAAACTATATTTGGATCACTTCCAAGGTTTCTTTTGAAGGCATTTATGTAGCTGCTTTTATCCATAAAGGGAGGTGTTTTCCATATACTGATGCTCGTTATATTTGACATTAGTTATTTATACAACATCGAAATTGAAAACTTGGACTAGATTCAACACTTCAAGAGATATTGTTTGAGTGCTCACATAATATATTTTAACATCCACAACCTATCTCTCCATAAGATTTTAGGTTGGTTGTTTACTAACAACCAACTAGGGTGTTTTTCTAGGCTTGCATGGGTGTATCCACTGAAACCAAAGTCCAACGTGTTTACATGATAGTTTCAAGTTTTGGCTAAAAATCTATTAGCGTGTAAAATGGGCACCCTTCATTTTGATTGGGGAAGGGGTACATGTCTTCAAATTTTAATGCATTTCTAGTTGAATGTGGGATAAAACATTAGTGTACAGTGCGTTGTACAACCCAACAAAATGGAGTTGCTGAAAGAAAGAAAAAATCTCTCACGGGGATGCCGACGTGCATGGTCAAAAGTTAGGCTTTAGCACATAGCTTTTGTCTTGAGGCCGTTATGTGTGCACCATATGTACTTGGCAGGTGTCCCACCATAGTATTGTATTCTATCACTCCATATGAGGCTTCACATGGGTGCAAGCATCAATTGCTCATCTACGTGTTTTTGGTTGTCTGGCATATGCATTAGTGCCTAAAGAATAGTGTAAGAAATTGGGTGATAAAGCAGTGAAATGTATTTTTGTTGGGTAGTGTTCCGAAAGCAAAGGTCATCATCTATATCATCCACTGGTTAAATGCATTTTGGTTAGCAATGATGTCGTTCTTATGGAAGATGCAATTTATCCATTACTTTCATGTACCAAGGAGATTTTGTTAGCTCTAGAGATGTGTATGACAATTCCTTGCCTCTTTTTATAGGTGGCCAGTCAAGTGTTGGTCCGAATTTAGCCTTTGTAGGTTTCACATGATGATGCAAATAATTCCATTTCTAATGTAGATTTACATGATACACTTGTTGATAAGAGAATTGATATACGGAAGGCAAATGGCTAGTGTAGACTTTACAAGATAGAAAATTAGATGCACTTCTATCATATCGTACTCATTCGGGCTCTCATAGTGCTTCCTTTTCATCAAATTGCTATGCTATGGCTATGTCTAGTCTTTTTGATGAGAATGAGCCTGTTTCATTTGATAAAGCACAAAATTCACAAACATCGATGGCTGCTATGCAATCAAAGTATGATGCTATTATGAAGAATGGTAACTGGCCTTTATGTGATTTACCTCCTGGAAAAAAGGCCATCGACATTAAGTGGGTATACAAGATGAAGTGTAAGCTTGATGGAAAAGTTTACATGTATAAGGCTAGGCTTGTTGCAAACGGTTTTGCTCAAG
>CM035438.1:28876906-28991906 GCA_020310875.1 Ceratopteris richardii
ATATGTTTGGTCAATTATAGCATCCCGCCATGGTTGGCCATAAATGAAGGTCATTTATTATTAGCTCTTATTATACCAGGTAAGTATAAGGTAAAAAACATGGATGTATACCTCATTAGGAAAAAAGCTGAACCCTGCATGGGCCTTTTAGCTAAAGGAGTAATTAGTGATGGACCAATGAGAAGAGGGTGGTGGACACAGTCTAGTCCCTTAATCACATAGGCTAGGCATAGGCTTCCCTTGGTTTGGGCTAGTCAAAACCACATAAACATTTCAAAATTCATGGTTTTGACCTTCAAGTAGTTTTTGAAAAGCATGGAAATTCAAACACGACCCTTGGATACCCTTAGAAATTCAATGGCTAAGATCATTTCTTCAGAAATGAGTGGCTTTAAATTATAGCCCTTAGATTTCCTTTACATCTAATGGTTATTGTTGCTCCTTCAAGAGGAAAAGGCGCATAAAATTTGGTCCATTGGATTTGGAAAGAATCCAATGGCTTTGATTTGATCTTCACATGGATCACTAGCCATTAAATCTACACCACTGGAAGTGCATGCTATCCAACGGCTACAAATCCGCGCGGATCCCCACGTTTTTGCGCACATTCTCATGTTTTTATCCTTCAGTGATAGGGAGTTTGGGTAGTTTGTCCTTTAGTGCCAGAAGTTTTCGCATCAATCTCAGCCATTCAAGCAAATTATGATCCGACGGTCGAAAATAGGCGCCGCTGCGAAATTTTATTCTCTCTCTTCCCACGACTGAGCCTATTTTGTCTCCCATTGAGCTTATTTTTTTTTTTAGTGACAGAGTGTGTGCCTTCTTTTTTTACTTTTAGTTCTCAAATTTTTTGTTTGATCGTGGCCATCCAAGCAATATATCTGAGGGCTAGAAAAGCACACAAATCCCCTACTAGATTTTATTGTTTATTCTAATGTACAATACCACCAATGGTTTTTCCCATCCTCTTAATCCACCTAATTAGCCATTTTAATTCCTTAAAATTAGGAATCCTTACAAGGCCCATGTAGGGTTTAGCTTTTTTCCTAATGTTGCATCACTTGTGGATACAGGTGTTGGCCCGTCTCATAGGTCAAGCTCATGCTTTGGAGCAGAAGGTTCTAGGAGTGGATCTACAGGTAGGTCTGGAAAAGGTGATTGTTATGAAGGTAGTGCGACAGACATTTTGTCGCCCACTTCTGCTCCTAGAACGAGTACCTCAGATGTGGGTATGCCATGTGGTACAACACAAAGAACACCATGTACACCTTGGGGTGCTCATGACCATGATGACACCAACGTGTATAGTATTCGAGATGGAGCTCTGGTGATGGATGCGGACGGAAAAGCAATGCATAAGCGTATACGACAGCTTTGCTTCATATAGTTTGGACACTCTATCATGTTGAAATGGAGTGAATATGATAAATATCATAAGAATTATATCACAAAAATGATTTATCAAGAGTTCTGGCTAGCACATGGGTAGCCTCTTTTCAGTTCAGAGTCGATTCTGCACACTGCACATGAAGTTATGTCCCATCGACGATTCGAGGCTCTTGATGCTTTCATAGTAGGTTTACCTAAGCTTGTATGGTTAGATGCTGAGGAGTGGGATATGATTCACAACGAGCAATAGCAGACTGCTAACTGATATTGCCAACAGTGAGATGCCGCAGCCACATGTTTAGATACAATTGGACAACCACATTTAGGTAGCAGTGGATATGACAGGATGCATCATAATTTTGTAAGTACCATTTGGTTTACTGAATTTGTTTATGTTAAGCTTGTCATGTATGTTCCTCTAATGGTTTGTATATTTGTTGCAAGATCTGGCAATGGGTCCTCCTCCAACATGAACGGAGGAGGCTTATGGATATCTTCATGGATTGACTGCACTATTGGAGGACTTGGAGGAACATGGTGCGGTCGTTTCATGGGAGCGTTTGCGATGAGGTGATGAATTTATAAACTTGGTTTTTACTTGTTTGTAAATCTCATGTGAATTTATCTCATTTAATGAATGTTCTTTGTTGAAGGACTGTTGATATGGAACATTCTCTACATGTGTATGGCAGTGATGCACTAAAATTTTGTATTTGATTCTTATATGGCAATGCTTTTCCACATTTTGTAAAAGCCTCATATATGAAAAGTGGTTTGCCACACTCTTGTACATGCTTCATTTATGAAATATATAACTTCTTCTGTGCATGGTTCAATGGTTCATGGTTCATTTTGATTATCTCTTTTGCATCCAATAATATTTTGCTTTATGAAATCATATTTTGGTTGTCATTAGAGTACACTTCACATGTACTCGATCTTTTATGGGCAGAATGTATTGTCTTTTGCTAAATATCATGGTAATGTTACTGTAGCAAAAGAAAACACACTCTGTCCAAAAACAATTTTGCAGATATGATCATCGATATAAGCGATGGTACTCCCAGCAAGGTCATCGAAATAAGCATCGGTACACCCAGCAGGCACCCGTATACGCGATGGTACATCTAGCACAGGCACCAGTGTAATCATCGATATGAGCGTCGGTAATACTGATGCTCATACTGACAATTATACTGATGCTCATACCGATGGATATATCGATGCCTATACTGGCACTTTAATTCCAATGCACATACCGGCACCTGCACCGACATGGGGGCAAAAATATGCCCATTCAATTTCCTCGATAAAAGCCTCGCTGTACGGCTGATTTGTTGTAGTTTTTTTCTTCATGCTTGCTAACTCATACATATCTTGGTTGAGCAAGAAGCAACCTACTCTAGCCTCTTTTATTTGTCACGCTGAGTATAGGTAAGCTTTCACAGTGACTATTGAGTGTATGTGCCTTAGATGCCTTATGGTTGATTAGGGCATTGGTTAGTCTTCAACCACCACCTTCACCAACAATCATAGTGCATTTGGAGTTGTGAGGATCCTTGTATTCCATGCTTGCACTAAGCACATAGAGATGCACTATCATTATGTTATGGAGAGGTTCTCTACT
The DNA here is from genome assembly GCA_020310875.1 of Ceratopteris richardii. Lineage (NCBI taxonomy): Eukaryota > Viridiplantae > Streptophyta > Polypodiopsida > Polypodiales > Pteridaceae > Ceratopteris > Ceratopteris richardii. The sequence continues at coordinate 28,879,923 of CM035438.1, forward strand.
CGAGAGATTCCTTTTGCATATGTGCCCAGAACTAGCAACATGTTAGCATTCTATGCTAACATACTTACAGAACTAGCAACATGTTAGCATTCTATGCTAGTTCTTTAAGTATGTGATCTTTCATACACACATTTGATTTAGGGTCTTCCATAGCCTAAATTCAGATTAGGGTTCGCTAAATATCAGTTTCAAACTCGTCTTTCCTCTTTCTATCACTCATATACACTTTTCTACAACCTATCAGGTCCTACATCTCATACATATACTTCTGTCCCTACATCTAAATATTCCTGTAAATTCTAGACATACACTCTTCCATCTATTCTGTTCACATAGAGTGGTTGAGATTTTGACTCCCACATTGTAAATTGATATTTGTTTATATGATAGTGTGAGTAAGCAATGGCTTACGTAACACTTTACACATGTTGTCTAATCTCTCTCTATCTTTGTCTCATCATTGTGTGATTAAGTGTGGTATGTTAAATGTTTTGTCAATATTGGAAGATTACTGGAATTTATGTTGTTGTTCTTGGAAACCTATGGGACCTGTGGAAGTTGTTGTGGGCGTACTTAATTTCCAACATTTGGTATCAGAGCTTCTAAGCTCCTAGACTCCCAAGTTCCCATAATCCCAAGTTTACAACATATGATTTCAGTGCATCTTCCAACATTTGACATATGACCTACACATTTCATCTAGATGAGTAGAGATTTTAGAATTAGAAAATTCAATCACATGTTTATTTATTAGTATGGAGTATGAATTTGATGATTTGTTAACAGCCAAATACTTTTGGAAGAGTAAAGATACTTTACAGAATTATTGCTTGAAGACCAAGACTTGATGAAGAGAAGGCTACTTCAAATTCAAGGAAAAACAATGGTTTGGAGAAGATGAAGGAACCATATCAACATCAAATCACATGTATTAGCTTCTACTATTAGACTGTCATTCGCCGGACATATCTTAGAAGAGAAATTATGAAGAGATTTGAAGGATTCTAGAAGTTCTTTTAAACACTTTCATTCTTTGAAAGTAAAAGCATTAGCTACATCAAAAGAGGTATCTAGAGGTTGTTCTTCACAGTTTTGATGAATCTCTTTCATGGCAAGAAAGCTCATCCAAGAAGACAAATTTGGAGATCATATCAGTTTTGTTTTCAACCAACCTTGTGTTGTAAGTTAGTTGGAAGTTTTTTTTATCACATTCTGTACCTAGAAAGGTAACTCAGCATTCAACCATAAGGTTGGTGAATTCAATCATATTAGTTACATTTGAAGCAGAGTTTTGATTCCTCATATGCTGATATGATGAGGAGATATGAGAAGATGATAAAACATGATTCTATATTCACTTCCATTTGTATACCATGTTTGTTTTGTCTCTTATTCTTAGTACTAGAGGAAGAGAAAAATTCATTTGAAGAAGATAAGACTGCTTGGTACTTCAAGATGAAAAGAACAAAAGGTATGGAAGAGAAGTTTGAAGATGTTGACATCATGAGGTGGAAGAAAGATGTAGAAGAAGAAGGTCCAACAATTCCAAAGGGAAAGTAAGACTTATTTTTCTCTTATATTTTCCATATACTTTTCCTAATTTTATCCTCTACATCCAAAGAGAAGTCTAAGAGAACATCTTATATGAAGAAGATAGTCTAAAGAAGAAGCAGTTGCTTGTTTTGCATTACACTTGGTCATGTTCTGGTAGGTTTCGACAAAGAATTACATTGAGAGAAAGAAAAGCAACGGATATATGTTTTGACTCATATGTGTATGAGTTATGTTTTAGTTGAAGCTTTTATGCAGGCAATTGATATGCTCCCTCAAAGAATTCTTGGAGTATCAATACAGAGCTACTTAGTATATGACAAGTTGCAAAGAAGTATATTTCTTCTTTGTCTAACTCTTGAGGTAAAAGAGTATTTGTAGCAGATGTTGAAGACTTGAAGTGGGGTTTTTGGTTTGGAAAAGTTACTTCATATTGAGTATATTTAGTATATTCAAAAAATTCAGAATTTTCAAAATAAAATTTAGAAAATTCTGTATTTTCAGAAAAAATTCTAAAAAAAATCATTTTTTTTTATGTACCAGTCAGGTGGAGAATCTACTTTCTATGTTTGTCTTTTCTTTTGGATACATTCTTGTATTGAGAAAGGTGTTCCATTAGATCCTATCACTTGATTGAGAAATGGAGTTAACCAAAAGAAATTCAAGCAGATACTTTCACATTTCACTGGGGTAGAACATGAAAATATGAAGTAACAACTTGCAGCTTTTTGAGTTCTCAAGGTGAGAATTTGTCCACTTATGTTCCAATAGATTCTGCAGATTCTTGAGAAGGATTTAGTTGAAGAAAAGTTTTACAACTTTATGTGAGAAGCATGGACACTTAGAGACATTCAGGTAGCAAATCAAACATTCAATCATGAAGGTTTGATGAGAGCAGATTCTACACAGGTATTTTGTTTGAGAGATCTCGATCTTGCATGATCTTGAAGATCTTGAGTATTTATGAGTTAGATATTTATCCTTTATTTGTCAAGCTCTTAACATTGGAAGATGTAAGTCAAAGATTCAGAATCTATCAAATTAGTGTTGCAAAGAAATAGAAGAAGATACTTGTTATGTTGCAGAAGATTATGCATCCTAAAATGCTTTCAGTAAGGTTTTTTATTATCATGTAATGGATCAACTAACCTTATTCTATAATATGGGAAGCTGAAGAAGTAACAGTGGAAGCTATTGTCAATTGCAGTGCTAATAAAAAGGGTTTAGAGATTTTGTTTCAAATACATGTATTGATCATTGAAGATCATATTTATCGAAAGAAGAAAGACGTTCCAGGTTTCATAAAATCTAATATATTTGAAGAATTATGGATACTAGTGTTAAATCATCCAGGAGATGATGAAACATGAAGACTTATTTTCAACCATATGTGAAAGAATGCAGAATCATACCTTCACGTATTCCTATATTTCCTTTGTCACTTTCTCTTTATATTCTAGCTTTCAAAAGAAGAAGGAAGGAGGAGAATGTTTGGAGAAAGTTCCTGTGAGGTGTTCCTATTCAAGAGAAAGTTTCAGAGTCTTATTATAGAGAAGCTTGATATTTCAAAGAGGTATGTTAGAGGTGCACACATATATGTTTATGCCAGACTCTGAAGGAAAGAGGTATGAAAGACTTACAAATAGAACAAAGATAAAGACAAGATGACATCATCGATATGAAATTTTGGTGAGACTCATGAGTTGAGTTGAGTTAAGTACAATCAGAGATGAACCATCTAGTGTTCATAATACACTAAGTTGTGAGTTATTAGTCACAAGTCACAGGATTCAGTCCCTCATTTTGTTTAGTGTATTTACATAACACAGAAGAAATACGTTGAGAAACATTTCATAAGGTAAATGCAAATTGTGGATCCTAGTGTATTTTTACAGGTTTGAGAAGACATATTTCAGGAGATAGCAGATTCAGAGTCAGTTCATGCTACATATGTTGTCAAGCAGTGATTGATTGATGTATACACTATTGGATATCTAGCTTGTATATTTTCTCAGGTATTATGGTCCATATTGAGAAAATTTAGATTTTTTAAGTTTGAAGAAATCCAAAATCAGTTTGAAAAAGACTTTTTCAAGAAAAGATTTGAAGGTCAATTTGGGAGTACAAGTCTGAAGTTTATGATAATTTGCAGATGAATGAAGTTGCATATCCAGTCCAGTTTGTACCAATATGACATTGTAGGGGGGATTGGTGGAAAACAATGTCACATTAGTCCAAATCCCTATTAGGGCAAAAACCCTAATTTTGGTACTTAGTCATTTTTGGCACAAAAATTGGATAAAATTTTATGAGCCTATCTTCTAGAGCTTGATGAGAGCTTTCTAATGGTATATGACATGTAGTCATCAAAGATCAGATTTGGAAGAAAACTCTAATCCTACTTTCCTACTAATTTCGGGTTTTGACCTCATTTGACAGCTCTCAGCATGAGGATCATAAAAATGTTATCAGATCATTCATCAAGTGGTCAGAAGTATGAAAAAGCGAGTCAAGAATTTTTAACAACAGCTAAAAGCAACATTAAATAAATCAAAAGCTAGCTTTAAAAATGGCGATAGCTTTATTTTTAAATAGCGATCCAACTTTTCATTAAAAATCAGCTTTATTCATGGAGATTTTTTGCATGAGGCTTGTGGCCTAAGAAGCCTCTTGGGTCACTTTTAGAATCATCCAACACTAGCCAAACCCAGCTTTGGTCCCTCTCTTGAGGAGATAGTGCTCTTGCACTCATGGGGCAGCCATGGTGCACTCTAGGACCATGTTGAGGAGCAGCTATGGAGTTCTTCTTGGAGAAGAGTGTGCTCACACTCTTGCTTATGGAGAAGACTTACATATCAGTAGCTTGGTGGTGTGGATCAGCCATCTACATGATATATTTGAAGATTATCTTCTACATGAAGATTTCGGTGTATGTCAAAGACATTGGATGGAGATTAACATAAGATTACATCTTATGTTAACAATTCAGGTACATATTCTCTTTATGCACACAGGTACTACTTGGAGCTTATGGAGGTAGTGGCATTCATATTAGGAGTTCTATTCGGCATATCTAAAGGAGAATCAGTACATGCATGCTACATGCACATTTGGATGAGGTGTTAGAGAAGGTGTTTCCACATGAGTATGAGGATTTCTATCATTCTACGCTAATTCTGTAAGTATGTGATCTTTCACATACACATCTGATTTAGGGTCTTCCATAGCCTCAATTCAAATTAGGATTTGCTGAATATCAGTTTCAAACTGATCTTTCCTCTTTCTCTCACTCATACACTTTTCTACAACCTATCAGGTCATACATCTCATACATATTCAGATTTCTATCCTTACATCTGAATATTCTTGTAAATTGTGGACATACACTCTTCCATCTATTTATATTCACAGAGTGGTTGAGATTTTGACTCCCACATTGTAAATTGACATTTGTATATATGATAGTGTGAGTAAGCAGTGGCTTACGTAACACTTTACACATGTTGGCTAATGTCTCTCTATCTTTGTCTCATCATTGTGTGATTAAGTGTGGCATGTTAAATGTGTTGTCAATATTGGAAGATTACTGGAATTTATGTTGTAGTTTCTGGAAACGTATGGGACCTATGGAATTTGTTATGGGCCTACTTAATTTCCAACACACACACACACATACATACACACACACACACACATATATATATATATATATATATATATAGCCCCATATGAGCATGGAATAAGAAAACTTTAGTAATTGTTCCCATTTCATATGTTATGGATTGATACAAGTTGTATCAATCGCTATTTCTTATGATTTCATATTTGATTAAATGTGCATTCTTCATAGCTCCAATTGAGTTCATTTATCACCATATTTGTCATTTCTCAACTCTAGATGAGTTGATGCTACAAATACTTATGTGTAATATAGTCATAGGGATGCATTTTTCCTCTTAGTAAAGGGAAGAAAACACTTCATGATTTCATCTTTATTATTTATGGTTATAAGTAATTACATTTTTGTGCTTATAATGTTGAGAGAAGTTTTCAATTTTAATATTATACGCACATCTATGTGGAGTATAGTGTTTGATGGTATGCAGCATTAGAGTTATTCTACATAGGTATAGGAGAGATGGTGTAGGAGAGAAATCATTGAGAGTATTCATTCATATGATGTTCTTCGTATTAGACAACAAATAAAAACTGAGATGATCACTCTATATGTGATCACAAACAAGGCAAGTCTGTAGAAAATTGTTCTTGAATTAACAAGGAAAGTTTTGCAGAAAACAATTGCTCAGTAGGTAATTGCATCAAGAAGTAATTAATAGAGTACCTACTACTTTATTTGATATGTATGCAATTAGGCCATGTTTTATATATAGTATGTATGAAGTGAGCTAGATGCTTAGTCTAGTGGGTTGTGAATATACACATATCTACTTACCATGTTGTCAATGTATTTAGTAGTCTCACATTATAGGTGTTGATTGTATGTGAAAGTGTCAGAGTATTACATATAGGTTCTATGAAAGTGATTTATTAGAGACATCTTGTTCCTAGCTTCGAATGATTCGATCATAGCAATGGTTAGATATAAGTAAGTTTTAACACTTGGAACAAGCTCCATGTAATCATTGATAAGGTGGTAGTTTTTCCTATTGGTTGCTTGATATGAGAAACTTAATTCCATCAAGTGGATTAGGATTTCCTTTGAATTAGAAACTTTAATCCATAATTTGGATCATCACACATTGGATGTGATAGATTGAGATTTCACTCCCTAGTTTATATCATTTTTTCCTTTGTATAATATATTGAGATCTTCCATCCAAAGTTTGGATCCAGTTAAGAATCCTTTGTACTTTCATTTTGTTATAGTGAGTAAATCAAGCAGATTTACTTGAATTTGTGGTTTGAAATACTATTTGGAAAAGATATCCATTTATTTTAAATATATCAAATATTTGTTTAGTTGGTGGAAGCTCCATAGGTGATTCATAGTGGTAGATGACCATAATATTATTCACTACTCTAGTAGAGTAAGTAGTTTTGTTTATTTCAGAGTTATACCATTTGACAAGTTATTAGTGAATATTTTATGGGGATAACGGAAAGTCTCCAAGGTCTCTACAAGAGATCAATGCTCGCAAGTTAGTTGTCAAAGTTTAGTCATAGGAATTTTGAGGTTACTCTGAGTACTTATGCGATGCACATGTGGACTCTCTTGGAATTAGACATCTGCGGAAGTATGCGAACAACACAAGGAAGAAGAAGAAGCTTGGAGCACAACACACAATACTGAATGTATTACTAGAGAATGTACAAAGATAAGTAGCCCATTAGGGAAATAGGCATATATACAATCCGAGGGTAAAAAACCTCCTAAAGAGGGAAAAAAGTGTCCGGTGATCCTAGAGTGTTCACACACATCACTACCTAAATATATCAACAAATCCCCCCTGGGAGTGACGTCGTGAACAAGTAGCTAGCACTCATGTATAAGGAAGTGCCAAGCTATGTGGAAATCACTCCACAGAAGGAAGTAAGCCCGAAGCTTTCTGAAAAGATTCAAACCTCTCCTTAGGAAGAGCCTTCGTGAAAAGGTCTGCAATGTTCTCCTACGTGGGCACATATGGCAAGCTAACCTCCCCAGCAGAGAACCTCTCCCTAACATAATAATAATGCACCTAAATTTTCTTAGTGCGAGCATGGAACATAGGGTTCCTCACAAATACCAATGCACTCTAACTGTCAGTAAAGATAGTGGTTGCAGAAGAGTGACCAACACCCAAATCATCCATAAGGCATCGGAGCCACACACACTCAACAATCGCTGTGAAAGTTGCCCTATAGTGAGCCTCACAACTGGAAGTGGCCACAGTAGGCTGCTTCTTGCTCAACCAAGATATACATGAGCTACCAAGCATGAAGCAAAAGCCACTAGTGGACACACGAGTGTCATAGCAACCAGCCCAGTCTAAGTCAAAAAAGGCATGTGAATCTAGCGATAGTTATCCTCCCTTGGGATAAAACAACACAAGTAGCCGAGTATCACTCAAGTAGCGAAAGATGCACTTAACCGCATGCCAATGCTTGAGACCTGGGCAATGCATAAACCTGCTCATCTGTGAGACAACAAGCTGAATATCTGGCCGAGTAATGCATAAGTAAATCATGCATCCAATAGCTTGCTGATAGAGGACAGCACCAAATGCATCTCTAGCATCATGAAGACCCAATCGTAAACCTGTCTCCATAGGAGTGGCAATAGGCTTACAGTCTTCAAGGTCAAAATGTTGTAATAATGTGTGAATATATTTCATTTGACACAAAGCCATTCCACCATCAAGTTGCATAAACTAAATGCCCAAAAAGTGATGCAAATGCCTCAAATCATACATCTCGAATGAGGCATGCAAATCAGCCTTAAAATCACCAATATGCTTCTCAATAGGACCAATGAGCAGCATGTCGTCAACATAGACAACAATGATTAGAAGCACATCATTAGCACGCTTAACATATAAGGTGCTTTTAGTTGGACTGTTCTCAAAACCATGTGCAATCAGATAGGCATGTATCTTCTCATACCAAGCACGTGGTACTTGCTTTAAACCATATAATGCCTTCTTTAACTTGCACACCTGGTTTTCATGCCCTTTTTACACAAAGCCACGGGGCTGAAAAACATACACTTCTTCATGCAAGTCACCATTCAGAAATGCAGTTTTAATATCCAACTGATGTACATTCTAACCATGATGGGTTGCAAGTGCACAGATCTTCCGAGTAGTAGTCATATGACATGTAGGTGCAAAGGTCTCATCAAAATCAATGCCCCTTTCCTATGCAGAACCCTTTGCAACAAGCTTAGCCTTATATCTATCAACTGTTCCATCAAGCTTATGCTTCAGCTTGTAAACCCACTTAGTGCCAATGGCCTTTTTTCCAGGAAGCAAGTCACATAAAAACTAAGTACCATTCTTCATTATAGCATCATATTCAACTACATAACATCCATCCAATTTTTTGAATTTTGTGCTTCGTCAAATGAAACAGACTCATTCTCATCATAGATACTAGATGCATTGATTGCATATCAATCTAATGCAAAAGAGGCACTATGAGAGCCTGATCGAGTACGATATGATAGAGGTTCATTTAATTTGTTGTCGTGCAATGTCTACACCAACAAATTTGGCATAGTTTTTGCCTCCTCAATGTTAGGTCTCTCATCAACAAGTGCATCATGTAAATCTACATCAGAAATGGGATGATCTGCATCATCACATGAAACCTACAAAGGCTAAGAAGTTGCCTCATTAGGACCAACACTAGACTATCCACCTGTAAAAAGAGGCAGCAAAGTATCATACATGTCCTTGGAGCTAACAGATGTCTCCTTAGTACATGAAGGCAATGGCTAAATAGCATCTTCCACAAAAACATCATGGCTAACTAGAATGTGTTTAGTCTGTGGATGATACAAATGGTAGCCTTTACTTTCAAAACTATACCCAACAAAAATACATTTTACTAATTTATCATCTAATTTTCTACGATGTTGTTCAGACACTAATGTATATGCCAAGCAAAAACATGCAAATGAGCAACAGATGTTTTGCAATCATGCCAAGCCTCATATGGAGCGATAGACTTCGGCGCTTTACTAGGACACCTGTTAAGTACATATGATGCAGACATGATAGCCTCAAGCCAAAAAGTATGTGGTAAAGTCTGACTCTTAACCATACACCTCGCTATCTCCATGAGTGACCTATTCTTTTGTTCAACAACTCCATTATGTTGAGGTGTATACGGCACTATACACCGGTGTTTTATCCCAAGTTCAACCTGAAATGCATTAAAATCAGAAGACATATATTCCCCCCTCGATCAAAACTGAGGGTGCTCATTTTACATGCTGATAAATTTTCAACCAAAATCAAAAATTGTTTGAAGCACATGAACACTTCGGACTTTACCTTCAATGGATATACCCATGCATGCATGGAAAAATCATTAATGAAAGTCACGAAGTAAAGATAATTTCCAAAAGAAAGTGTCTGCATAGAACCACAGACATCACTATGTACAAGCTATAACTTATGAGTAGCTCGAAAACTAACCATCTTTTAGAAAGGAGGATGCTCCATTTTTTCCAAAAATACATCCTTCACAAACATGTTTTCGGAGTGCCTCAAGTTTGGGCAAAGAGGACGCCATTTTAGATTTCTACAGGCCTAGCAAACTAGCAAGATTCAGATGACCAAAATGTGCATGCCAAAGTTTTGCATCTGACATAGCCTGAGAATCATGTACTGCACATGCCAAATCATTTACAAATCTTTCATAGTCTATAAGCTTATAGAGCCCACGACATAAAATGCGAAAAGCAATAATCATATTGCCATTTAATAGATCATGAGCTGTACATCTATCATCAACAAATCTCACAACCAAGCCAATCTTCGCTGATGGAGAAACTGATAACAAATTTTTCTTCATCCCTGGCATAAACGAAGCATCTGAAAAAGTGAAAGAACTACCCTCAGCAGTAGTCAAAATGATCTTACCAACTCTCATAACATGATCTTCCTTGTACGGGTAGACTCGAGTGAAGAGAAAAAATTATGCTGCGAGATAATGTGTTTGGTCGCCCCACTATCAAAGTACTAAACATCTGAGTCTATGACAAACATGCACTGCTCATGAGAAGATGGATTAAAATTGCAAACAACTCATTCTTCTTCCTGCACAAGATTAGCAAACTCTATTTTTGGTGTAGAGGCTTCTACAACAACCATTCCAACCTCTTTCTTCTTTGCCTATTTAGTAGGCAATTTTGAAAAGTTCCTTATGATATGATCATTTCCTTTACAGTACTTGCAAAACAAGTTTTACTTTTCTCATTTCTTTTCGTCTTTATCTTCCCTCTTCGATTGTGCAAAATTAGTAGATTTTTTATTACTAGTTGCAGAGCTCCATTTTCCTTTGCCAAATTGACTAGCCAAGAAAGCTTGATCTGCAACACACATAATGGACCTATTGTGCCTGGACTGATCTTCCTACAATAGAACAGAAACTAACTCCTCAAATGACAAGGCATTTGAATTGTCTTTCATCATCAACCGAAGAGTAGAAGCAAAACTTTGATATGAATCAGGAAGACCATTCAGAATGGTCTTCATAAGTGAGCTATCTGATCTAACATCATCAACAAAAATCAATTGTTCCTTCAAGTCTTTGATCTTCGTTAGAAAACTATCCATAGAATCACCTTCATTCATGTGCTCACTCTCTAACTGTTTTCGGAGGTAAGCGATATGAGCCTCATTCTTAGCTTGGTAAAATGTGGTAAGTATATCCCAAGCATCCTTAGCTATTGTGCAAGAACGAATATGAGGAATAATGGCATATTTGACAGACAAAGCTATCAACGCATGTGTCTGGGCATCTCTGCCATCCCAACAAATTTGCTCTGCAGTAGGTGCAGCAAAAACCGCAGCTCGAACAAGAATATATAGAATATCATCATCTTCGATACCTTCTGCATCAACTTCAGTATCTGCAATTGTAACTGTTGCAAGTGCAATATGACATTTTTCAACACCTTGCACAATGTTCCACAATCCTTTTGCAACCAATACATGTCGCATCATATAAGCCCAGAATGGGTACTTAGTACCATCCAACTTATCCTCAACATCCAACATACGAAATACATCACTTCTTTTAGTCATGGCCAATGACTAAAATACATTGATACAAAAAATTGATTGTATCTCAAAAAGTCGAACAGAACTCCTCATACAAGTTTTGCTAAACTTGTAGCAAACTTCGAGATACTTATATTGGCAAATCGAAAGAAGTATATAGTTTTGGCACAAAAGGATGAAATAGCCTACAAAAGCACTACGATAGTGCGTTTGGAGGCCAAAACGAGCTCAAATCGCGATTTCGGTGCCACAAAGCGAAGCCATTTTTATCTTTGAAACACCTTGAGTATGCTCACCAAATTTCATGCAAATTTGAGACTGCAATCAGAGAGGTGTACACGATGCCCTAGATGAAGCAACAACCTACTTTGATACAAATTGTTAGAGTTAGACGTCTACGGAAGCATGCGAACAACACAAGGAAGAAGAAGAAGCTTAGAGCACAACACATAATACTGAATGTATTACTGGAGAATGTACAAAGATAAGTAGCCCATTACGGCAACAGGTGTATATACAAGTCGGGGGAAAAACCTCCTAAAGAGGGAAAAAAGTACCCCGGTAGTCCTAGAGTGTTCACACACATCACTACCTAAATATATCAACAGACTCACTAGGTCTTAGAGGGATTCCTAGAGCATGCCCAAGGCAAGAACTACTATTTCTTGGTGGAAATGTTAGATAGGAAATAGAGAGACTAGTTGACTTCTTTTTGAGAATTTAGTGTTTCAGACACCAAGCACTCTACTCTTATTAGTTTGGATCACAGGTGCTCTTTCCAGGTTCATAGCTTCTTCTATATCATTGAGGAGAATGATCTTTAGAATGGGATGAGAGTATTATATTTTATATAAGTACATGCCGAGAGGAATGCGAAGTTCCTTGCTTAGGGGATAGCAAAACCCAAAAGACGTAGAGTTTAGATGAGATACTTACTCATGATGGCAAGATGCGTAGATGAACCTTAGAGAGAAGTCTAGATGGTGACTAAGGGATGGCCATAAATAAGTTGAGAGGTGAGTCCCAAGTATTTCTTTCTCCACTTCTCACAACCCATGATAAAATAATATGCATAATGAGCAAAGGAAAATCGACGCATCTATATTTTTTCTTTTATGTGAATACTTCAAGGACATGAAGACATCTTACAAGTACCATGTTGTGAAGAGGGCGTGGTGTAGTTTTAAGACTCTTGAACAATGTGGATGAAAGTTCAAGTTTTAAGTATTGCCCATTCGTTCGGTTTGTACCACGATGTGATGTGTAAAAGAGGTTTGCTAGATGTGCAAATCTATTCTTTCCTATATAACTTTCTTTTTAGAGGATGGATCTTTCGAACTAGTTTTTGTGCATGTTAAAAATTGCAAAAAAAAATCACACACCAAAGAACTTGCTTTGTTCCTTTATCCCCTACATGACAGGTTCAGATTGAATCCATTCTTAGAGATTGTTAAAACCAACAAGCTTCACTTCCTTTTTACTCACATTGTTGTAAAGAAAACGAAACTGAGAAGGATGAAAGACACATGTATGACAGGTACCTTCGAGGCATGTGGGGCAATGGTCAAGGGCACTCCCGTTTCAGGCATCTTCTGCTCGGGATACCGTCATATTCTCCAAGGATCCTACTATCCTCTTCACTGCTTCCAGATCGGCCCTTTGAGAGCCTTCAATAGCTCTGTTCCCTGGTGCTGGAATCGCGCGGCGAGTCGCATGAACGCTGATCGGATGAGGTGTGATCGCGGGTGTTGCTGCTGAGCTCACCGTTCTCCTTCCATTCAAGTCATCGGAAATCGGTAAACTGTGCGGCAGGTTATGCTCCTCTATGTCTGCACAAAAAGGGTGGATATGGATGTCACAGGTCGCGCAGCAGTATTCCCAGCCCTGGACCACCAGTCCACACTTACGGCAAGGACGCAGGCGCCCGCTTGAACATTTTGAAAATTGTCGCTGGAGAATGTGATCTGGATGCAGTGGATGCTTCAGCTGGTCAGCCATTCTTGCGCATACTTGGTGGAGGCGGAAATCGCAGTGGACGCATACATATGCATTATGTCTGAGAACATTCCCGCATCCGCTGCATTTGAAGTTTTGACGGGTGTCCTGGCGGCGCAACTCGAGAGGGTGTGGATGAGTGGTATGCCTCATAAATCTGGGTGCCCTTGCGCAGAGGGTGTGCAGATCGAAGTTGCATTCATTGCATCGGAAGGACCATCCTTTTATATTGCAACCGCAACTATCACAGCTGGGCACGGTCGTCGGTGGGTAAGGCGGCATGAGGTTGAGGGAGTGTTGTATGTGAGTAAAGTGGTAAGCCAATGGTTCCATGGCCGCGCAAAGAACATGCAAGTCAAAATTACAGTCGGAGCAGTGGTACACTGGACCGCAACCCAGCTCGAAACAGAGATTGCAGAGATATCTTTGAGAGTCGTAGGCCGACGGTAACAAGGTGAGAGCGTGTGGCATGGCGGACGAGCACTATGAGGTTGAGCAGCGACGGGGTCTCTGAGATGAAGACGATGAAGATCGGGGATTCGGGACAGACTCCGACTTTATCCTGGATTCGAGGGATTACAGGCTGTCCAATGTTTCTCAAACCCCAAAAACATGTTCCGACTCCCGAGTCCTCTTATCCTTCACACGTGAAGACGTACGATTCGCTACGAATCATTATTTTATTTACTTTGTTTTTTTTTTTTTGAGCAAACAGGAAAATTAAAATTGATGCAGGAAAAAAAAGGGTAGAAAAGGCCTTCCTCAGGGAAGGAGGACTTTACATCTTAAGGCCTTAAAGTCCTCCTTCCTCAGGGAAGGAGGACTTTACATCTTAAGGCCTTCAACATGCCATTTGATGAAATCTATCATACTATCTCTGGGAAGAGATTGAGATTGGAGCAATTTGCTTCTCCACTTATTACAAGGGAACTTTTTAAAAATGAGATGAGGGCTATCATCACTTACAGAGTAACTACTGGTATAATTGAGACACCAGTCTATGAGTCTAACTAAGCCCAACATACAAGGGAGAAAATGATCCTTAAAATGTTTATAAAAAATCTTGCTATTCCTGTCCTTCCAAATAGACCACAGGATGTGTGCTCTCATCAGTTGCCAGAGAACAATGTCCATTTTATTTGCTTCTCCAATAAGAAGGACTCTGTAATCAGGGGGCTTAACACCAGTAACATGGCAGTAAAGGAAAAGAACATTCCAATATCTGAGAGCATTTTTGCATTTGATAAACAGATGTTCCAAATCTTCATTCATACCACAGAAGTGGCAATTCCCTGCACCAATTTTAAAATTCCTGGCCTTACTGCCAGTCCAAACTCCTCTATGCAGAATTAACCAGAGAAGGTAGGAGTGCTTAATGGCCACAGGAAAGGCCCAGACACACTGGAATCTATATCTCCATTGCTGGGCAGTCCAAGAGAGACACCATCTTCTATTAAGCTTTCCAATAACCAGATTGATACTGGTGTTAGACCTTTTATAGTTAGTGAACATATCAATAGAAACTTCAGCAAGACTGACAGTCTTCTCCCACAGATTGTTATTCAGCTTATTCAACAGCTCAGCCTTTTTGTAAAGAAGGATCTGTTTATAGGCAAAAGATAGGTAATCAATATTCATTATTTGCAAATCATCCATAACATTACCATTGTTCATCAAGTCCTTCCAACTCTTAAATCCCTTCCTTCTACATTTGTTCCATCTAATAGGGAGAGGAGAGATGGATTCTTTCACATGCCACCCAATCCAAAGAGATTCCTGCATCAAAAAAGAGTAATTAAACTGAAAAAATATGGGAAGTTTGTACTCCTTTTTAATAGACATCCAGGATTTCCAGAAATTGCAGACTAACACACTTCCTTTGGGCACAAAGGTAGCAGGAGAGACAATCACATCCCAGATATCAAAGTTAGTCCAACTTTTATTATCAGAGATCCAAAAGTTAGGAATATTTCTTTTGATGAGGCAGGCCCAGTAGTCATCAGAAGAGACAACCCTACATATCCATTTAGCTGCCATCTGAGTAGCCATTCTGGAAGGACAGATCAAACCCAGCCCTCCTTCAGACCTCTTCATGCAACAGGTTTTCCAGGCCACCTTGGGGATCTTATTATCTCTCCACAAAAATCTTCGAGCAAGAGAAATAGCTTGACCCAACTGTTTCTTAGTAGGATGCCAACAAGACAAGAAGTAGGTCAGACAAGGAAGAATATAATGCTTGAGGACAAAGGTTCTTTGAGCAATATTAGCCTGAAAATCTATCCATTTAAATATTTTTTTTTTAAGTTCTCCAAAACCCAACTCCACCTTTGTTCTTGAGACACTTCAAAGACCATGGGGATGCCCAGCAATCTGAATATAGATCCCTTTTTAATGATCTCACAACCTGCATTCTTGACACAGTCTGGAATACAATCATTAGTAGAAAAAAAACTAGTCTTTTTACGATTAACAACAGAGCCACTGGCCATACAAAAGGTATTGAGACAATGAAGAAAAGCATCAGCAGAAGAATCATCAGCTTTCATAATGAGGTTAGTATCATCAGCAAACATTTGGAGACACATTTGGGAATGAGCTTGAGGGATCTCAATACCGTTAATGCTATTTTGACAGATAGCATCTTTCACTAGCCATCCCAAAGCATCAGAGGTGATAGCAAAGAGGAGGGGAGCTAGAGGACATCCCTGACGAATAGATCTGCAAAGCTTGAAGGGAGAAGATAACTGCCCATTCATAGCAACTTTAGAGTGAGCATTTCCAAACAAGGTGCTAGTGTACTTAATAAAATTTTTTCCCAAACCTATGTCATGTAAGGATTGAAGAATAAAATCCCATTCTATCCTGTCATAAGCCTTGTCAAAATCAATTTTGAAGAAGAAAGTGTCAATGTTCAACTCCTTGGTATACTCATAACCTTCCCACATGGAAATAATGGCATCAAGAATGAATCTACCTTTTATAAAACCCTTTTGCTCAGGAAGGATGATACAATCCATCAGGGGACTCAACCTTCTAGCCAAGGAGGAGGCATAAATTTTATAAAGAGAAGTCAGACAAGAGATGGGTCTCCAATTATTAAGATCTTCTTTAGAACCTCTTTTGTGAATCAGCTTAATGACACCAGTATTAATAAAAGCAGAAAGAGTACCTCTTCTCATGGCTTCTTGCGGCCAGATCTAGAGAATAATGGGCACCAGAACTTCTTTGAATTCTTGAAAAAATTCATTAGGGATACCATCATGACCAAGAGATTTGCCAGGCCTCAATTTACTAATGGTTTCTCTAACCTCACCAGCAGAGAGGGGGAGATCAAGGAGGGAGACCAAGCCAGGAGGAACCATTTTCTTCCTTTTCTGGGCAATGGCAGCTCTTGCACTCCAGATGTGGTCCCCTCTCTTGGGAGGCATAGAGAAGACATTGGTAAAGAAGCAGACAGCCTCCTGCAAATTTTCTTCCATACTTGTAGACAGATCACCATTACTTTTTTTAACCAGGGGGATGAAGTCCCTGGTTTTTTTTTCTCATAATCTCAAACATATGCTTGTTAGGTTTATCAACTTTACCAGTCCAAAATTCTCTAGATGTGACAAGTGCACCACGAGCAAGAAGATAATCTTCATGCCTCACTTTTTCCTGGAGCTCTAGGATTTTCTGATTCTTAACTTGATAAGGAATTTTAGAGTGCCTAAGGATTTCTATCTCATTGATTATCATCATCCTTCTCTTATATCTGGTAAGTCTAGCCTTTCTTTTATAGAGAGTAAGAGCTCTCTGAATTTCTTTGATCGCCTCCTCCCAGGCTTTAAAGGGGGAACATCCGGTGATGAAATGTTTATTGAGGATATACACAATATGATCTTTCACAATAGGAATTTTAATCAGGGACATGTCAAGGTGGGGCCAACCAGCTCTGTAGTTAGGGTTATTACTCATAAGTTTGGACACAAGAGGAATATGATCAGGCAATTGAAGGGAAGGATCAACTTCACAATAGCAATTCCAAAAAGACTGAAATCTATTGGTGCTAATATACATCCTGTCAAGCCTAGCAGACAAAAAGTTGCTGTCACTCCTATTATTCCAGGTATGGCCAGAGTTGATAGTAAAATCCATGAGGTTATGTTTAAGAATCATGTTAAACCAACAATTTTTTTCATTACCAGACAGGATGTTTTGATTGTTACCAATTCTATCAACAGAATTCGTGACCATATTGAAATCTCCAGCAAGAATAATATCACCATTGAGCTTGCCAATTTCTTCCCAGCACTTGGATCTGATGACAGAGCAATTAACAGCGTAGACACTAACAATGATGAAATTTAGGGGTTCCTTACATATGATAGCCACCCACTGATTGGTGTCACTTACCATAATTTCTTCAACCAGATTTTCCAAGTTGGCTTTGATACCAATAGCTGCACCACCCTTACCACAGTGTTTAGTATGAAACCAGGAGGTATTACTGCTAACAACCTTAAGATTAGAGATCAGAAGATGACCACTAGTTTTTATTTCGTGCAGACAAATGATATCAGGCATCAAGGAAGCATCAGAAAGCCATTTGTTAATAACTTTTCCTCTGACTGGGTCAGTAAGACCTTTCGTATTAAGGGAGACAATTTTGAGGCAATCCATAAGAGACAAAAACAGGAGGAGAGGTTACTTCTTATGATTCTTGAGAGGCTTGACTGCCGAAGTGGATATTCTGACCACATCTTTCCTTTTTTATTTTGACTTTTCCTTAGCAAGAGGGCTATCAGAGGTCATATTCACATCCATATGGGAAGTTTCTGGAACATCCTGCATTAAATCTTCATCACTTTTGTTTAGTTGCTCATTAAAAATCTCATCACTAGTTTTAAAGTTATTGTCTTTAGCATCATTCATATTAGAGAAAGGAGGAAGAGAACCATAGGGTTTACCAGTACCCTTTTTACCAACAGTGGTTCATCCTGGTTCAGCCTCAGAGATGTCATCCTGCACAGGGGAGTTGGGGACAGCATTATCTTTATTTGTACTACCTGAAGCTACATCATCATTTATATCAAAGTCTTCCAAAATTTGATAAGGATTGCTAATTTCTTTAACCAACACCTCAGGTTTCTGAGCATAATTGAAGGTTTTTCTTCTATTTTTGAAGGGAGCCTTCCTAACCGTATGATCTGGATGAGCAGCCTCTTCTTTCCCATTATTAACAACCTGTTTCCTGCTGACATCTTCATTACTGTCTTTACCTTTAGTGTTCATCAGGCTAGGACAATCTCTGATCAGATGTCCTTGCTTATAACAATGAAAACAGGCGTTAGGAAGGTTCTTATACAATACCTTTTGTTCATGTAATTTTAGACCTTCAGAATTCTTTAAAACTAACACAGATTTAATATTCTTAGAGGTATCTACTTCAATCAACATTTGAGGGTCCCATTTAGGATTAAACCCACTTTTTGGTCTTTGTCCCAAAACTTTACCAATGAGATTACCCAACTGCTCAAGCCAAGGATAGTATTCAACAGGCAAGTCAGGTAATTCAACCCAAACAGGAACCTTAGTAGGTTTGGCCCCTCTAGGATTAAAACCAGGAAACCATTTGAAGAAGGAAATAGGAGTATTTCTAATAATCCAGTGACCTTCAGCAATTACTTGCATTGCATTATGGGCATCTTCAAAAAAGAAGAGAAAGTAATTATTGGGTAGGTACTGAATGTGTTTGGCAAAAAGACCTCTACTTTCCCAATTGATTTTCATCCAATTTTTTATATTTTCCTGAGCAGGCCGAGGACCATGATAGAGACCAATCACTACTTTCTCTGTCAGATGATTGTTCCATGACTCTAATGTGGAACTTTCAATAACAAGAGTGCAATCATCTTTATCCTCACCAACATTTTCCAAGTTAATAAAATGTGGGGAGCTCTTAATCTCAGAGACATTCTCAATAACTTTTTCTTTCCCTTTCCCGTCAAAGTTAGAGAAAAGGGAAGCATGCATACCTGGTAGACCTTGAGCATTGAACATCGAAAATGGAGGTTGACCAGTGGACTGAACAGCAGTCGCATACGAAGGACCAACAGGTCTTTGTGGGGACGTCAAAGGGTTTAGGTTTACTTGCTTGTTACAACGATCAGAAGCTTCTACAGCACCAGAGGGCAGTCCCGATTTATAACAGCTGGAGTCATACACTGGATTAAGCATGGAGTTTATCAAGCCAAATGAATCACTTGCGTCAGCTACTCCATTCCTTAGTGCCTCATGGAGCGCCACAGAGACAACAGGGGAGCAGAACGACAGACCCCCCCTTAGGGGGGCAACCCCTCACAGAGAAACCCTCGAAGCAGAAAAAGCGAGAAGCGAGCTAGGGTTAGGCCGCGACTCGTCTTCGTCTTCTCTACTTTTGTTATTTTTAGACAACAAGAAGGAGATTAAAAATTGGTGAAAGTATGTTACATAAGGGATCAGCCAATGCTCAACCAAAGAAAAGAGTATCTTGAAAACTAGGTAATTGGACAATAGGCAAACATGAGGGTGGATCTCCACATCCTAGGAGGAAGCTCCCTTATGACAGAGTACAAAAGATTGGTCCTTAGCGAGAGCAGATCGAATGCTTTGGATACAAATCAAGCCATGCCATTTTAGGAAAAAGTAACAAGAGATTAAATAATGTTTACAACTTTTGTTGAAAAGGACCTTGTTCTTAATTTTCTGAATGAACAAGAGCAATTCACCCCTCAAACATTCCGTAGCGAAATGTCCATTCTATAGCAAGATCTAATGAGGATTTCGTTATTGCCAAGCTTGTTGGGATGAACGATCCGGTTGCATCCTTTGATGAGCTTCCAATGTCTCTGACCATTGATACAATTGATGAACCAAATAATTTTCTTTGCCACAAAAAGATAGTGACCTTCACCAACTTTAAATCTCTTAGTGTTGCTGCTTATGCAATCTCATTCTGGGGGGTAAGCTACATGAAAGGAGACAAGAGACTCATTGATGTTACTCGAGAAAGCCAAGATGCTTTAAGATCTAAACCTCTACTATTAAGGGCTCCAATTGACTTTCCATCTTTTATTGAGAGTAGGTGTAAAACTATCAATGACACCCTTTTCTATCTGAATTGATTCAACATGTCTTGAGTCCCCTTAGGAATTTACATGTCGTTATTACATTGTAGGTTAGCGAACCCTGTTAAAGCCATATCTCTGGACTTGATGGGCACTTACCTACGGCAAATAGATAAGGGATGGAAAAAATAACATCATTTCTAAACATGATAGATTTTGTAAATAGATCATTCCAAACATAGAATCACACCTTGAAACATATGTGCTCTTTAATGAAGACAATGAGAATTTTTTTTTTCCAATCTATCAAACCCTTATGGCTGAGCATGGGGAGAGACTTTTTCCAACGAGTTCTAGAGCCTTTTTACTCATATTACTGTAATTTTAACTTGATTCCAAACGAAATTAACACAAGTGACGATTACACATACCACTTGTGGAATCTAGTGGAAGGTGTTAAATCAATGGTGGAGATCCCACATGCACTTGTGTAGTCCTCCTTGACTTGAGTAGCTATATATAGAGGCATATGGTTGGGAGGAGATTCATCTATCTACTAAATAGTGGTTCTAATCGTGTAGCTCATTATAGATGTAGCAATGTCTCATAATGCAATATTTTTCTAATCTTTGTAGTGCTTAAGATAGACAAGGTTAGTGATTCTTTTAATTAGATATGCCCAAAAATTATAATAGACAAGAGATTTATTAATCCACTTAGTTGCAAGACTCTTAGCCATTTTTTTGGAATGGATGATTTCAAGACCCATTCATGCTTAGTTAGACAAGATGAAGACCAAGCTAATTTGCAGATCTTGGCCATGATTTCATAACCTTCCCACATGAAACTTCTTCCCAAACCACACATTTACTTGAATTGGTCTTTAATAGGCTTCTAACAAGCAAAACGGCAATCAATCATGGGAGAAGATAATGATTAAGAAAACCAAAGTATTCTAGAAAATGATTTTTTATAAAAAATACTAGTTAAAATGTTGGCTTCTAAATTTAATCATAACCCGATCCCATCTCCGCATCATAGATATGTTAGATCTATTGGGATCCCTAGTCATCTAGAAATAACAACTTCTAATACGATATGATTGTGAATAGAAATGCGATAAGGAAGCTCTCACACACCCTTATTCACAAAGAGAAGAGCACATGGAGGTCGTGATAAGGAAGAAATATTTTCTTCTACTTCTTCTTTTACATAAAGAAGATATAGGAGAATGACCTAATACAACAATAAAATGAGTACAATATTTAAAGAATAGTACATAAAGAGAAACATAATGCCCATGAATGAGCGAGTTGGCAAGAAACAAATATGTCATCACTCTCGGTAGATAAACGTGTTGGAGTTAGACATCTGCGGAAGCACATGAACAACACAAGGAAGAAGAGGAAGCTTGGAGCACAACAAACAATACTCAATGTATTACTAGAGAATGTACAAAGATAAGTAGCCCATTAGGGCAATAGGCATATATACAAGTCATGAGGAAAAAAAACCTCCCAAAGAGGGAAAAAAGTGCCCCGATGGTCTTAGAGTGTTCACACAAATCACTACTTGAATATATCAACAAATGCCCCTTGGAGTGATGTGGTGAACAAGTAGCTGGCACTCATGTATAAGGAAGTGCCATGCTATGTGGAAATCACTCCACAAAAGGAAGTAAGCCCAAAGCTTTGCGAAAAGCTTCAAACTTCTCCCTAGGCAGGGCCTTCGTGAAAAGGTCTGCAATGTTCTCCTACGTGGGCAAATATGCCAAGCTGATCTCCCCAGCAGAGAACCTCTCCCTGACATAATGATAATGCACCTCAATGTGCTTGTGTGAGCATGGAACACAAGGTTCCACGTAACTGCCAATGCACTCTGACTACCAGTGAAGATGGTGGTGGCAAAAGACTGACCAACACCCAAATCCGCAATAAGGCATCTGAGCCACACACACTCAACAGTCGCTGTGAAAGATGCCCTATACTCAACCTCACAATTGGAAGTGACTACTGTACGCTGCTTCTTGCTTAACCAAGATATACATGAGCTACTAAGCATGAAGCAAAAGCCACTAGTGGACACATGCGTGTCATAGCAACTAGCCCAATCAGAGTCAGAGAAAGAATGCAAATCCGGGGGTAGTGATCCCCCTTGGGATAAAACAACCAAAGTAGTCGAGTATCACTCAAGTAGCGAAAGATCTGCTTAACCGCCTACCAGTGCTCGACTCCTAGGCAATGCATAAACCTGCTCATTTGTGAGACAGCAAATGGCCGAGTAATGCATAAGTAAATCAGGCATCCAATAGCCTACTGATAGAGAACAACATCAAATGCATCTCCAGCATCATGAAGACTCAATCAACTTAAACCTATCTCCATAGGAGTGGCAATAGGTTTACAGTCTTCAAGGCCAAAACGCTACAATAATGTGTCAATGTATTTCGTTTGACACAAATCCATTCCACCATCAACATGCATAAATTGAATGCCCAAATAGTGATGGAAATGCACCAAATCAGACATCTCAAATGAGGCATGCAAATCAGCCTTAAAATCAGCAATAAGCCTCTCATGAGGACCAGTGAGCAGCATGTCATCAACATAAACCACAATGATCAGAAGTACATCATTAGCATGCTTAACATATAAGGTGCTTTCAATTGGACTACTCTCAAAACCATTGTAATCAGATAGGCTTGTATCTTCTCATACCAAGCACATGGTGCTTGATTTAAACCATATAATGCCTTCTTTAACCTGCACACCTAGTTTTCATGCCCTTTTTGCACAAAGCCACGGGGCTGAAAAACATACACTTCTTCATGCAAGTCGCCATTTTGAAATGATATTTTAATGTCCAATTGATGTATATTCCAACCATGATGGGTTGCAAGTGCATAGATGCTCCGAACAGTAGTCATAGGGCATGTAGGCGCAAAGGTCTCATCAAAATCAATGCCTCTTTCCTACACATAACCCTTTGCAACAAGCCTAGCCCTATACCTATCAACTGTTCCATCAGGCTTATGCTTTAGCTTGTATACCCACTTAGTGCCAATGGCCTTCTTGCCAGGAGGCACGTCACATAAAGACGAGGCACCATTTTTCATGATAGCATCATATTCAGATTGCATTGCAGCCATCCAATGTTTAGAACTTTGTGCTTCATCAAATGAAACTTGCTCAATCTCATCATAGAGACTAGATGTAGCCATAGCATAGTAATCTCATGCAAAAGAGACACTATGAGAGCCTGAACGAGTACGATATGATAGAGGTGCATCTAATTTGTTGTTACGCAAAGTCTGCACCAGCCATTTTGGCATAGTTGTTGCCTCCTCAATATCAGTTCTCTCATCAACAAGTGCATCATGTAAATTTGCATCAGAACTGGGATGATCTGCATTATCATATGAGACGTGCAAAGGCTGAGAAGTTACCTCATTAGGACCAACACTAGACTGTCCACCTATAAAAACAGGCAGCAAAGTATCATACATGTCTTTGGAGCTAACAGATGTCTCCTTGGTACATGAAAGCAATGGCTTAATAGCATCTTTGACAAAAAAAACATCACGGGTATCTAGCATGCATTTAGTATGTAGATGATACAGATGATAGCCTTTACTTTCAGAACTGTAGATGATACAGATGATAGCCTTTAGTCTGTACAACCTTTGAAGAGCTTTATACTAATCTGTTCAACGAAGTTTTCATCAACAGCCATCATTCGTGCCTTCTTAAATTATATTTGTAGAATCTATGAGGCCATCTTTTTTAGTTTTTAACTTCGGAAATGAGATTACTTTGACAAGACTACTTGCACAAATTTTTGAGTCACTTGTCGCGCACGAAAAACACCCTCCATTCAATCTGGACTAACGTCCTCCTATCTCTCGTGAAACTTCTTGTCAATCGTGATGGATATCTCCCCAATTAGTCACCATATCAGTCAGTCGCCACCAGTCATCGCGACGGATAGCTCCAAGCTCCTGTCCATCATGAAACCTCCTGTCAAGTCCGTTGCGATTAGAGCTGGAGATCCATGTGCATACCAAGCATGAAGAGAGTCACTGCAGGTGATGTTACTGATGTTGCACGGTTCTTGCGGCCTCTCACTAGAGGTGAGATCAACAGCAGTTATTGGGTATGAAAGTTTACTATTGCCGACTGCTTCCACGACGGACTGATCGAGACTCAGGCTCCAACGACTCATTGTAGGCTTCCGTGCTCAAGTTTCACTCTCGTTTCTTTCAACGTTGCCATGGAAAACAAAATCCTTCCTCTCCAAGCTTCATCGATGTGCTTGCGCAAGTTCGGGAGAGTAGGCTAAGGCCGGACTTCCTTTATTAAAAAAAAAAAATCAAACTTCCTTGAGCGCACCTTGAAGCAAGCTATGAAGAGTACTCCTCATGAAATGAGGGCCTTCCCTTGCACAATTGCATTATTTTCCATTAATTTAATACTTGCTTCTTCAAAAAAAAAGTAAAAGGGACCCACTCGCGGAGACGGTCTCCTGACCAAGGCTCATTAATCTCACACCAATAATTTGACAGACTCATCTCCCATCGATGTGCATCATTTTTTTTTTTTAAATAAAGGAAGTTCGGCCTTAGCCTAATCTCCCGGACTTTAATTAAAATAAAGAAAAGAAGTTACAAGTGAATGTGACTAGTGCCCATGGGACCCCCCAAATCCCACAATGCAGGGGAGGGGTATGGCAAGTTACAAGGCATTACAGATGAGGCGGATAAAATTATCATCACCCTCATGTGCGACCCATTTAGGTTTCAACTTGTTGTTTTCGAGGAGATAAATACAGTGATGTCTAAACAGTGGCAATCTCTTGACTTGGGAGATTCTTTTACCTAGGAGAAACAAGGATTTCTTGATCGACCATTCCTTAGGAGTTTGGCCAAAATTGATAGCACATCGCTCCCTCCAAATCTTCCAGAGAGTCTCACCTCTAATGGCATTCCACAGCCTCGATGAGCAACCGATCGCCTCACCCAACATCACTTGTTGCCAGTTGATTTGGTTCGTGAGTCTCAATATACGGGTCACGTGATGCCAGATAACACGGGACTTGGGGCAGTCGAAGAACAAGTGAGCTAAATCTTCGATGCACCGATGGCAATGCTTACACCATGGCGGCACACCACAGATTTTGTTAGCCCTTGCATTGGTCGAGATACCTTTATGCAAGATCTGCCACATGAGAACGGACTTTTTGACCTCAATTAGGGTTTTTAGCTCCCATCGAAGTTTGGTCCAAGAAAGGCACCATCTCTTGTTAAGGGTGTGGTGAACATCTAAATCCTCTTTGAAGTTGGGGATTCCGGATAGCTTCTTACCATTGCTCCATTTGAGGCCCTCCAAGCAAGGAAGATCTTGACCACAAAGAAGGCGGGTAGTTGAGCGGTCCCAAGCTAAACACCTGCTTTGAAGAAGAGTCCATTCCTCAAAGGAAACTCTAAGTCTCGGATCCAATTCTTCGAACCTAATCCACTGGTTGGTCTCTTGTTTCCAGAGTTGTTTCCACTGTTTGAACCCCTTGTTCCATAATCGCCTTGCAGTTTGGAGGTTCCAAGACTCCACCCCCCGAATGCCGCTGATCGGGAACCAAATAGAGTCATTTTGTCTTATGCCAGCTGCCCACTTCCACTCATCACTGATTCTGATGAACTGTTTGGCCTTGTTCCAATTCTTCCATAAGGAACACACGAGGCTAGAGCCTTTAGGGAAGACCAGGTGAGGGGAGAACAAAAGCGTGAGAATCCCTATGTCCTTCCAACCAGGGTGGCCAACTAAGGTAAGGTCTTCTGTATTTTTGAAGATCAATTTAGCCCAAGAGGACTCCTTATTGCTCCAAGCCTTGATAAGCCACTTTGCCGCCAACTTGTCAGCCAACCCAACAATATCCAAAATTCCCAAGCCCCCTGAGTCTTTAGGGCTAATGCAAGTTTCCCATTTGATTTTGGGAATCCCCCTCCTGTTGGGGTCCCCAGTCCAAAGGAAGTTTCTGCAGATTCTTTCCACTTTGGCCAAGTCTTTCTCCTTAGGTCTCCAACACGAGATAAAGTAAATAATTGTAGACAGCATAAATGTGTTAACAACCATAGCACGTCCTGCCAGGTTGACTTGCATACCTTTCCAATGATTCAGCTTCCTATCCAGCTTGGATAGCACCCAGTTCCAGCGTTGGTCCATTGAGATATCGAATACCATCGGAATGCCAAGGAGCCGGAAGACTTCACCTCTAGGGATAACTTGACACCCCTGATCCACCAACAGTTGGGGAGTATGTCCGCCGATTGCTCTAAAAGCAGTTTTAGCATGGTTGATTTTTGAGCCTGATGCCACACAAAAGGTGTGGAGGCACCACCAAAACACCTCAATGCTGTTTATATCATTATGCACAAAGGCATTCATGTCATCAGCAAAAAGTCTCACAATCATTTGGCCGTGATTTAGAGGTAAGGAAAGACCCTTGAGATTGCCAGCGTCCATGTGATGCTTTAATAGGTAGCTGAGCCCATTCGAGGCGATAGCGAATAGTAATGGAGCCAGAGGGCAGCCTTGCCTAATTGATCTTTTTAAACGAATGGGCTCAGAGAGCTTACCGTTGATGTTTATTCTAGTTGAAGCATTTCCAAGAAGAGTGGAAACCATCTTCGTGAACTTTTGGCTGCATCCAAGGTCTTTCAATGATTGAAGAATAAAGTCCCATTCCAATCTGTCATACGCTTTGTCGAAGTCGATCTTAATGAATACCAGATCTTGAGCGGACTCCTCAGCAAAAGCAAGGCCTTCCCAAATATCGATAATTGCTTCAAGTATAGATCTACCTTTGATAAAACCTTTCTGGTCCTCACACAGCCATGACTTTAGATGACAAGAGATTCTGTTGGCGATAACTTTTGCAATTATCTTGTATCCTGTTTGGAGCATGGTAATCGGACGCCAGTTTTCAATTTTGTTCTTATCTCCCCGTTTGTGGATTAACTTGATGATGCCATTATTCAGGCACTCAGGGAGGGCACCGAATGAGAGAGCCTCTTGCCACACGAGGCGCAGTGGGGTGGCCACCTGATGTTTGAAGGACTTGAAAAACTCATTGGTAAGTGTAACATAATCCTAGTAGGAGATGGTTGAACTACACCCTAAGAGAGAGGATTAGGAAGTAATCCTCAACCATGGCTTTTAGGGCAAGTGGTTAGCCCATCACATTCCTTACCAAGAGGTTGTGAGTTCAATTCCTTGCATTGGTATCAGAGCATAGGAAGTAGGCTTGGGCAAAGTGGAATGATCCAATGGCCTCTAAAAAAGGCGCTTGGGCACTCTACCATGTGAAAGGGTAGGAATTGTGGAAGGCGCGCGTCGATTTCAATGATGGACCTTACAATGATTGGGGTGTATCTCCCAATCCGTAGGTCGGATTGAGGCGTGTAATATACCATTGGAAAGCTCTCGGAATGAACTTTCCAATGAGCTAGGTTGGAAGTGTGAATTCCTTGGGAATCCTTGGGTGGCACTTGATTGAGTGTTCAAGAAACTGTGTGAGGGTGCATCCTGCCAGTCCCATAGCTGGTCAGGGTACATCCTGCCAGGGTACATCCAGGGTACATCCTGCCAATCCCATAGCTGGTCAGGGTACATTCCCTAGGGAGTTCAAGGGGGGAAGAATGTAACATAATCCTAGTAGGAGATGGTTGAACTACACCCTAAGAGAGAGGATTAGGAAGTAATCCTCAACCATGGCTTTTGGGGCAAGTGGTTAGCCCATCACATTCCTAACCAAGAGGTTGTGAGTTCAATTCCTTGCAGTAAGGCCATCCGGACCCGGACTTTTCCCATTGGGAAGGGCATCAATAACCTCGATAATTTCATACTCGGAGATGTTAGCATCCAGTAGAGCCATCAAGTTCTGTGGGATTCTGGTTTGAGCAACCCTTGAGATGGTAGCCATGGAGTCGCGCCTGTGGGGGGAAAGATTGGTAAAGTGCTCGACGATGAAAGATCTATTCTCCACTTCCGTGCTACATTCAGTTCCATTGTTATCGACCAATAGGGGGATGGATTCCCTAGCTCGTTTCCTTTTGAGGATGTTACACATCTCTTTCGTTGGTTTGTCAGCCTTCCCTGCCCACCAATCTTTGAAGAAAATTTGAAGATTTTTTCTTTGAACCTCCTCCTCTAATCTGAACCTGATAGGGATTGAGAATCCCTTTAACAAGCGGTTCAGATCGAATTCCCACATTAGGGTTTTTTTTTCTCTGCTTGTAAGGAACTTTTTTGAATCCATGCTCTTTCTTTGGGTTGAACCGGGTTGATGGGGACTGAGGAGGCAGGAGACTCTTCACCAGCTCCAGACATACCATTCTGATTTTTAGCTAACAAAGGGCAATCCTTAATTAAATGTCCTTGATTATAACAGTTAAAACAAGCATTAGGAAGGTTTTTATAGACAACCTTTTGGACATGCAGCTTACAACCCTCAGAATTCTTAATGACAATTTCAGACTTAACTTTTTTAGAGATGTCTACCTCAATCAGCATTTGAGGCTCCCATTTGGGATTGAATTCTTTTTTAGGTTTCTGTCCAAGAATTTTTCCAATTAGCGATCCAAGCTTTTCGAGCCAGGGATAATATTCCACAGGGAAATCAGGAAAATCCACCCAAATAGGAACTTTGGACGGCTTGTTGCTTCTAGGATTAAAACCAGGATACCATTTATAGAAGGAAAGGGGGGTGTTTCTAATAATCCAGTGTCCCTCTGCTATAACTTTCAAAGCATTATTCACATCTTCAAAAAAGAAAAGATAAAAGTTATTAGGCAGATACTGCACATGCCTAGCATACAGCCCCTTACTTTCCCAGTTAACCCTCATCCAAGATTTAAGTAATTCCTGAGCAGGCCTAGGGCCATGACAGTGAGCTATAACTACTTTGTCTTCTAAGTGATTGTTCCAGTTAATGAGGGCAGAGCTCTCTATTACCAGAGTACAATCGTCCTTATCCTCCTCTTCTGGGTCAAGATCAATAGAATGAGACTTATCCTTACCATAATCACCGATCTTATTAGGCTCAACTATTTTACCTTTACCTTTGAGATCCGAGAGCACAGAGTGAGGAAGTTGATTACCTGACTTGTCTTGATTAGCAAAGACAGAGAAGAAGTCCTGTTGTGGCCTCTGAACCACCTTAGCATAAGATATTGGAGCATGCGACTGTTGGAGCTCCTCCGAGTTGACTCCCATCAGGCCATCAGAAGCGACCTCTCTCACAGGAGCAAACCAGACATCTCCACCATTCTGAGCATCATAAGTTTTTACTCCTTTCTGCGGAGCCTCAGCAGGACAGGACGTACTAGTGCTGCCATCGAACACAGGATTGTACATTGATTTCACCATAACATCTGTATCTTCAGACCTCGAGCCAGGAAGTCCGTTGCGCAAAGCTTCATACAGGGCCATGTCGGGGGCCAAGGATACCACCGAACAGGAGTTTGAACAGAGGCCCCCCTCACACCGAGGGGGAGGAGAAGATCAGAAAAACCTCCCCTCACGACGAGGGGGAGGAGATGAGAGAGAGGCGTTCCCAAAACCCAAGGGAAGCACATGCAGGCCCAAAACCCTAGGGGTGCATTCACTCCCCACTCGCGCCTGAATCAACTCTCGTCCAATTCTTCACGATTACAGCCGCTTCTTTCGTGTATCATCTTTCTTCTCATGTCAGATCTGAATCTTTCTTCTCATGTCAGATCTGAAGCGTAGCATGACGCCAAGGATGAAATTTTAAGCCTTCATATGTCAAGCCTTACTGGTTATTTTTGCCGATTCTGGTTCTCTTGAGTCTTTCTCTTCTTCATCTCAGACAAACTGACCTACAACATACATCACGTCTAGTATCACAGATTCTTACGGGCCGGAAGAAACCAATTTAGCTATTGTCACATTTTCTGAGCCTGAAGGGCATGGAGAAATCCGAAGCAGAAAAAGACGAAACTGGAGGCGCAGGAAGCGCTGGTCCTTTTTCGCATCAGAAATCCAATAAACCTATCTTGAACAAAAAGCTCGACGTGATATTGATGAGCCACAGCGTAAAAGTCCGCTGAAAAGACGTATCACGCTGTTCTCGTTTAAACTTTGTTGTCACACACAGTCACTCTGCAAGCTTTGGCTAACAAATTGAAACAGCCCCCTAGCTGTACCATGCATATGACTTAAGCAGCTTTTCAACAAGTACGCCTCGCTGCAGCTCATGATGGAGGCAAACTGATGCATGCTCATTAATCTTACATCAAGCGGATTCATCTCACATCACCGATGATTCGTGCCGTTGTTGGCAACTTGGAACTCTGACTGTCAGCTTTCGACGAACTTTAGTCACATCAATCCCATTATCTATGCCACCCTCTCTGCTCACGTCTGTCTGTCTCTGGCTGGAATGACTATTATTGTGATAGCGATTAAACAATGATATAACAACATGATCGCCCGGCATGGAAGACTATGGCGCATGGAAGACTATCGCAGACCATCGCGGATAAGTAGTATAATGACAGCAAGGCTGGCAGCGGAAGATTATCTCAGAGCCGCCCACAGCATCCAGGATAAGTATATAAATGGGCAGACGAGTACGACCTGTTCCAACAAGATGATTTATGAGTCTATACATTTGTTCTTATTGTACTGTTAAGGTTTTTAAGCATATTCATAACTATATGAACGCACGGAGGACGTTGCTCCAGCAAGATGGTATGTGGAAGCTACCTCTACTAGTAAATTGCATTCTTCTGATGATAATGAAAGTGTAGAAACCAATGGATGGCACGTTGTCACCACTAAGGAATCATCACCAAAATGAACACAATGGAGGGTAATAAGAATAAGGTTTTCGTCAAGGAATTGAATGAGTTCGAGAGAGAATTGATGTCCAAATTGGCCCAAGAGGAGGGCTCTCCTATTGACCCTCACATTCTCCAAAGTAAAGTTGATCAAATAGTTAACCAATTCCAAGCTGAAAGGAAAGACACCCTAAGGACTTCTAGCTCCCATCTTAAACCTACTAAAGCTATAAAGAAGTAACTCGTTTGGTAAGCTTTTCCCCTTTAGTGTTTTATGGATTCCCTATTCATTCTTTCTTTGAGTTCCAAAGGATTGTTAGATCCTGTCAGAGGTTAGAGTATCCAATATTGGTGGAAATCCAACCGATATACACATATCTGAAATTGGACATCACTTGGTCACCCATATGTATGGCCAAACATCTCAAGATAGGAATTAAACATAGGTGCACATGCTCTCTAAAAAGAGTAATCCAATTATCCTAGTGGTTAAGTCTCAAGGTTGGGAAGGAGGACATCTTGACTAGTTCAACCCTTATGGGGAGCATGGGGAGAGACTTTTTCCAAAGAGTTCTAGAGCCTTTTTACTCATATTACTGTAATTTTTACTTGATTCCAAACGGAATTAACACAAGTGGCGATTACACATACCACTTGTGGAATCTAGTGGAAGGAGTTAAATCAATGGTGGAGATCCCACATGCACTTGTGTAGTCCTCCTTAATTTGAGTAACTATATATAGAGGAATAAGGTTGGGAGGAGATTCATCTATTTAGTAAATAGTGGTTCTAATCCTGTAGTTCATTATAGATGTAGCAATGTCTGATAATGCAATATGTTTCTAATCTTTGTAGTGCTTAAGATAGACAAGGCTAGTGATTCTTTTAATTAGATATGCCCAAAAGTTATAATAGATAATAGATCTATTAATCCACTTAGTCGCAAGATTCTTAGCCATTTTTTGGTATAGATGATGTCAAGACCCATTCTGATATAACAACATGATCGCCCTGCATGGAAGACTATGGCGCATGGAAGACTATCGCAGACCATCGCAGACCATCCCGGATAAGTAGTATAATGACAGCAAGGCTGGCAGTGGAAGATTATCTCAGAGCCGCCCACAGCATCCAGGATAAGTATATGAATGGGCAGACGAGAACGACCTATTCCAACAACATGATTTATGAGTCTATACATTTGTTCTTATTGTACTGTTAAGGTTTTTAAGCATATTCATAACTATATGAACGCACGGAGGACGTTGCTCCAACAAGATGGTATGTGGAAGCTACCTCTACTAGTAAATTGCATTCTTCTGATGATAATGAAAGTGTAGAAACCAATGGATGGCAAGTTGTCACCACTAAGAAATCATCTACCAAAATGAACACAATGGAGGGTAATAAGAATAAGGTTTTCGTCACGGAATTGAATGAGTTCGAGAGAGAATTGATGTCCAAATTGGCCCAAGAGGAGGGTTCTCCTATTCACTCTCACATTTTCCAAAGTAAAGTTGATCAAATAGTTAACCAATTCCAAGCTGAAAGGAAAGACACCCTAAGGACTTCTAGCTCCCATCTTAAACTTACTAAAGCTATAAAGAAGTAACTCGTTTGGTAAGCTTTTCCCCTTTAGTGTTTTATGGATTCCCTATTCATTCTTTCTTTGAGTTCCAAAGGATTGTTAGATCCTGTCATGAGAGGTTTTGTATCCAATATTGGTGGAAATCCAACCGATATACACATTTCTGAAATTGGACATCACTTGGTCACCCATATGTATGGCCAAACATCTCAAGATAGGAATTAAACATAGGTGCACATGCTCTCTAAAAAGAGTAATCCAATTATCCTAGTGGTTAAGTCTCAAGGTTGGGAAGGAGGACATCTGGAATAGTTCAACCCTTACGGGGAGCATGGGGAGAGACATTTTCCAAAGAGTTCTAGAGCCTTTTAACTCATATGAGTCTAATTTTTAGTTGATTCCAAACTGAATTAACACAGGTGGCGATTACACATACCACTTGTGGAATCTAGTGGAAGGATTTAAATCAATGGTGGAGATCCCACATGCACCTGTGTAGTCCTCCTTGATTTGAGTAACTATATATAGAGGAATAAGTTTGGGAGGAGATTCATCTATTTAGTAAATAGTGGTTCTAATCGTGTAGTTCATTATAGATGTAGCAATGTGTGATAATGCAATATTTTTCTAATGTTTGTAGTGCTTAAGATAGGCAAGGTTAGTGATTCTTTTAATTAGATATGCCCAAAAATTATAATAGATATTAGATCTATTAATCCACTTAGTCGCAAGATTCTTAGCCATTTTTTGGTATAGATGATGTCAAGACCCATTCATGCTTAGTTAGACAAGATGAAGACCAAGCTAATTTGGAGATCTTGGCCATGAATTCATAACCTTCCCACATGAACCTTCTTCCCAAACCACACATTTACTTGAGTTGGTTTTTTATAGGCTTCTAAGAAGCAAAAAGGCAATCAAGCATGGGAGAAAATAATGATTAAGAAAACCAAAGTATTCTAGAAAATGATTTTTTATAACAAATACTAGTTAAAATGTTGGCTTCTAAATTTATTCATAACGTGATCCCATCTCTGCATCATAGATATGTTAGATCCATTGGGATCCCTAGTCATCTGGAAATAACAACTTCTCATAAGACATGATTGTGAATAGAAAAGCGATAAGGAAGATAGCTCTCACACACTCTTATTCACAAAGAGAAGAGCACACGGAGATCGTGATACGGAAGAAATATTTTCTTCTAATTCTTCTTTAACATAAAGAAGATATAGGAGAATGACCTAATACAACAATAAAATGAGTACAATATTTAAAGAAGAGTACATAAAGAAAAACATAATGCCCATGAATGAGTGAGTTGGCAAGAAACAAATATGTCATCACTCTTGGTAGGTAAACCGTTGGCTTTAGACGTCTACGGAAGCACGTGAACAACATAAGGGAGAAGAAGAAGAAGCTTGGAGCACAACACACAATGCCGAATGTATTGCTAGAGAAGAAGCTTCGAGCACAACACACAACACACTATGGCGTATGGAAGACTATCACAGACCATCGCGGATAAGTAGTATAATGACAGCAAGGCTGGCAGTCGAAGATTATCTCAGAGCCGCCCACAGCATCCAGGATAAGTATATGAATGGGCAGACGAGTACGACCTGTTCCAACAAGATGATTTATAAGTCTATACATTTGTTCTTATTGTACTATTAAGGTTTTTAAGCATATTCATAACTATATGAATGCACGGAGGACGTTGCTCCAACAAGATGGTATGTGGAAGCTACCTCTACTAGTAAATTGCATTCTTCTCATGATAATGAAAGTGTAGAAACCAATGGATGGCAAGTTGTCACCACTAAGAAATAATCTACCAAAATGAACACAATGGAGGGTAATAAGAATAAGGTTTTCGTCACAGAATTGAATGAGTTCGAGAGAGAATTGATGTCCGAATTGGCCCAAGAGGAGGGATCTCCTATTGACCCTCACATTCTCCAAAGTAAAGTTGATCAAATAGTTAAACCTACTAAAGCTATAAAGAAGTAACTCGTTTGGTAAGCTTTTCCCCTTTAGTGTCAGAAGGGCAAAGGAAAATGATGCTCTTCTACTAGTAACCAGAAATCTGCAAATGCTGCACATTCGAAGAACCAGGATAAAGATGAGAAGAGATCAGAAAAGTAGAAATTGTTTTGCAAGTACTGTAAAAGGAATGATCATATCATAAAGAACTGTCCAAAACTGGCTGCAAAAGAGGCAAAGAAAAAGGAGGATGGAATGGTTGTTGCAGAAGCCTCTACACCAAAAATAGAATCTGCTAATCTTGTGCAGGAAGAAGAATGGGCATTTACTACTGTTTGCAGTTTGGACCCATCTTCTCATGAGCAGTGCATGTCTGCAGTGGACTCAGATGTTTGGTACTTTGATAGTGGCGCGACCAAACATATTACCTCGCAGCCTAGTTTCTTCTCTTCACTCGAGCGTGCCCCTACAGGGAATACTGTCACATGCGCCAACAACTCCTCTTATCCTGTTATGGGAGTTGGTAAGATCATTCTAACTACTATTGATGGTAGTTCTTTCACCTTGTCAGATGCTTTATTTGTGTCAGGGATCAAGAAGAATCTGTTATCAGTTTCTACATTAGCCAAGATTGGCTTGGTTATGAAATTTGTTGATGACAGATGTACAGCTCATGATCCATCAAATGGCGATGCTATTATTGCTTCTGGCATTTTATGTCGTGGGCTACGCTTTGTTTATCTGAATTTTGCTAGTTTGCTACGCATGCAAAAATGTAATATGGTGTCTTCTTTGCCCAAACTTGAGGCACCTACAAAACAAGATTGTGAAGGCTGTATTTTGGGCAAAATGCAGCGTTCCTCCTTTCCAAAAGATGGTTTAGTTAAGGCTACATAGAAATTGCAACTTGTACATAGTGATGTCTATGGTCCTATGCAAACACCCTCTTTTGGAAATTACCTTTACTTCGTGACTTTCATTGATGATTTTTCCAGGCATGCATGGGTATATCCACTCAAAGCAAAGTCCGAAGTGTTCATGTGCATCAATCAATTTTTGGTTTTGGCTGAAAATTTGTCAGCATGTAAAATGGGAACCCTCCGATCTGATCGAGGGGGGGAATATATGTCTTCTGATTTTAATGCATTTCTCGCTGAATGTGGGATAAAACACCAGTGTACAGTGCCGTATACACCTCAATAGAATGGAGTTGCTGAACTAAAGAACAGGTCTCTCATGGAGATGGGGAAGTGTATGGTCAAGAGTCAAGCCTTACCTCATAGTCTCTGGCTTGAGGCTGTCATATGTGCAGCATATGTACTGAACATGTGTCCCACTAAAGCACTGCAGTCTATCACTCCATATGAGGCTTGGCATAACCGCAAGCCATCTGTTGCTCATCTGCGAGTTTTTGGTTGTTTGGCATATGTACTAGTGCATGAACAACATCGCAAAAAATTGTATGATAAGGGAGTAAAATGTATTTTTGTTGGGTACAGTTCTGAAAGTAAAGGCTATCGTCTGTATCATCCACAGACTAAACGCATTCTAGTTAGCCGTGATGTTGTCTTTGTGGAAGATGCTATTCAACCATTGCTTTCATGTACTAAGTAGACATCTGTTAGCTCCAAAGACATGTATGATACTTTGATGCCTCTTTTTACAGGTGGGCAGTCTAGTGCTGGTCCTAATGAGGCAACTTTTCAGCCTTTGCAGGTTTCATATGATGATGCAGATCATTCCATTTTTGATGCAGATTTACATGATGCACTTGTTGATGAGAGAGATGATATTGAGCAGGCAAAAACTATGCCAGAATGGCTGGTGCAGACTTTGCGTGACAGCAAATTAGATGCACCTTTGTCATATCATACTCATTCAGGCTCTCAAAGTGCCTCCTTTGCATGAGATTGCTATGCTATGGGTGCGTCTAGTCTCTATGATGAGAATGAGCCTGTTTCTTTTGATGAAGCACAGAATTCAGAAAATTGGATGGTTGCTATGCAATCTGAATATGATGCTATAATGAAGAATGGTACATGGTCTTTATGTGACTTGCCTCCTGGCAAGAAGGCTATTGGCACTAAGTGGGTATATAAGCTGAAGCATAAACCTGATGGTACAGTTGACAGGTATAAGGCTAGGCTTGTTGCAAAGGGTTATGCGCAGGAAAGAGGCATTGATTTTGATAAGACCTTTGCACCTACATGCCGTATGACTACTGTTCGGAGCATTTGTGCTTGCAGCCCATCATGGTTGGAATGTACATCAATTGGACATTAAAACAACATTTCTAAATGGTGACTTGCATGAAGAAGTGTATGTTTTCAGCCTCGTGTCTTTGTGCAGAAAGGGCATGAAAACCAGGTGTGCAGGTTAAAGAAGGCGAGCATGGAACACAGGGTTCCTCGCAACTGCCAATGTGCTCTGACTGTCAGTGAAGATGGTGGTGGCAGAAGTCTAACCAACACCCAAATCAGCTATAAGGCATCTGAGCCACACACACTCTAGTCGTTGTGGAAGCTGCCCTATACTCAGCCTCACAACTAGAAGTGGCCACAATAGGCTGCTTCTTGCTCAACCAAGATATACATGAGCTACCAAGCATGAAGCAAAAGCCACTAGTGGACACACGAGTGTCATAGCAACCAGCCCAATTAGAGTAACAAAAAGCATGCAAATCTGGCGGTAGTGATCCCCCTTGGGATAAAACAATCCAAGTAGCCGACTACCACTCACATAGTGAAAGATGCGCTAAGTGCCTGCCAATGCTTGACTCCTGGGCAATGCATAAACCTGCTCATCTGTGAGATATCAAACTGAATATCTGGCCGAGTAATGCATAAGTAAATCAAGCATCCAACAGCCTGCTGATAGAGAACAACATCAAATGCATCTCCAACATCATGAAGACTCAATCGTAAACCTGCTTCCATAGGA
Organism: Ceratopteris richardii; assembly: GCA_020310875.1. Lineage (NCBI taxonomy): Eukaryota > Viridiplantae > Streptophyta > Polypodiopsida > Polypodiales > Pteridaceae > Ceratopteris > Ceratopteris richardii. The sequence goes on from CM035438.1 coordinate 28,917,651, forward strand.
GTGGCAAAAGGCTTAGAATCTTCAAGGCCAAAACGTTGCAATAATGTGTCAATATATTTCATTTGACACAAAACCATTCCACCATTAGCTTGCATAAACTGAATGCCCAAATAGTGATGTAAATGCCCCAAATCAGACATCTCAAATGAGGCATGCAAGTCAGTCTCAAAATCAGCATTATGCTTCTCAATAGGACCGGTGAGCAGCATGTGGTCAACATAGATAACAATGATCAAAAGCACATCATTTGCACGCTTAACATATAAGGTGCTTTCAATTGGACTATTCTCAAAACCATGTGCAATCAGATAGGCATGTGTCTTCTCATACCAAGCACGTGGTGTTTGCTTTAAACCATATAATGCCTTCTTTAACCTGCACACCTCGTTTTCATGCCCTTTTGCACAGAGCCATGGGGCTCAAAAACATACACTTCTTCATGCAAGTCACCATTCAGAAATGTTGTTTTAATGTCCAACTAATGTACATTCCACCATGATGAGCTGCAAGTGCATAGATGCTCCGAACAATAGTCATACAACATGTAAGTGCAAAGGTCTCATCAAAATCAATGCCTCTTTCCTATGCATAACCCTTCACAATAAGCCTAGCCTTATACCTATCAACACTAGCATCCAGTTTACGCTTCAGCTTGTATACCCACTTAGGACCAATGGCCTTCTTGCCAGGAGGCAAGTCACATAAAGAGCAAGTACCATTCTTCATTATAGCATCATATCCAAATTGCATAGCAGCCATCTAGTTTTCTGAATTTTGTGCTTCATCAAATGAAACACGCTCATTCTCATCATAGAGACTAGATGCAGCATAGCATAGCAATCTAATGCAAAAGAGGCACTATGAGAGCCTAAACGAGTACGATATGACAGAGGTGCATCTAATTTGTTGTCATGCAAAGTCTGCACCAGCCATTTTGGCATACTTTTTGCCTACTCAATATCAACTCTCTCATCAACTAGTGCATCATGTAAATCTGCATTAGAGATGAAATGATCTGCATCATCACATGAAACCTGCAAAGGTTGAGAAGTTTCCTCATCCGGACAAGCACTGGACTATCCACCTGTAAAAAGAGGAAGCCAAGCATCATACATGTCTTTCAAGCTAACAGATGTCTCCTTAGTACATGAAAGCAATGGCTGATAAGCATCTTCCACAAAAACAACATCACGGCTAACCAGAATGTGTTTAGTCTATGGATGATACACAGGATAGCCTTTACTTTCAAAACTATACCCAACAAAAATACATTTTACTCTTTATCATCCAATTTTCTGCGATGTTGTTCAGGCACTAATGCCCAAAAATTATAATAGATAATAGATCTATTAATCCACTTAGTCGCAAGACTCTTAGCCATTTTTTGGTATAGATGATGTCAAGACCCATTCATGCTTAGTTAGACAAGATGAAGACCAAGATAATTTGGAGATCTTGGCCATAATTCATAACCTTCCCACATGAACCTTCTTCCCAAACCACACATTTACTTGAGTTGGTTTTTAATAGGCTTCTAACAAGCAAAAAGGCAATCAAGCATGGGAGAAAATAATGATTAAGAAAACCAAAGTATTCTAGAAAATGATTTTCTATAAAAAATACTAGTTAAAATGTTGGCTTCTAAATTTATTCATAACCCAATCCCATCTTTGCATCATAGATATGTTAGATCCATTGGGATCCCTAGTCATCTGGAAATAACAACTTCTCATAAGATCTGATTGTGAATAGAAAAGCGATAAGGAAGATAGCTCTCACACATTCTTACTCACAAAGAGAAGAGCACACGGAAATCGTGATACGGAAGAAATATTTTCTTCTAATTCTTCTTTTACATAAAGAAGATATAGGAGAATGACCTAATAGAACAATAAAATGAGTACAATATTTAAAGAATAGTACATAAAGAAAAACATAATGCCCATGAATGAGTGAGTTGGCAAGAAACAAATATGTCATCACTCTCGGTAGATAAACCTGTTGGAGTTAGACGTCTACGGAAGCACGTGAACAACACAAGGGAGAAGAAGAAGAAGCTTGGAGCACAACACACAATACCGAATGTATTGCTAGAGAATGTACAAAGATAAGTAGCTCATTAGGGCAATAGGCGTATATACAAGCCGTGGGAAAAAAAAAAAAACTCTCAAAGAGGGAAAAAGTGCCCCGATGGTCCTAGAGTTGGCATCACGAAACCTCCTGTCAAGTCTGTGGGATTAGAGCTGGAGATCCACGTGCGTACCAAGCATGAAGAGAGTCACTACAGATGATGTTGCACGGTTCTTGCGGCCTCTCACTAGAGGTGAGATCAACAGCAGTTATTGGGTATGAAAGTTTACTGTTGCCGACTGCTTCCACAACGGACTGATCGAGACTCAAGCTCCAACGACTCACTGTAGGCTTCCGCGCTCAAGTTTCACTCTCATTTATTTCAACGCTGCCATGGAAAACAAAATCCTTCCTCACCAAGCTTCATCGATGTGCTTGCGCAAGTTTGGGAGAGTAGGCTAAGGCCAGACTTCCTTTATTAAAAAAAAAAAATCAAACTTCCTTGACCGCACCTTGAAGCAAGCTATGAAGAGTACTCCTCATGAAATGAGGGCCTGCCCTTGCACAATTGCATTATTTTCCATTAATTTAATACTTGGTTCTTGAAAAAAAAAAGTAAAAGGGACCACTCGCGGAGACGGTGTCCCGACCAAGGCTCATTAATCTCACACCAAGAATTTGACAGACTCATCTCACATCGACGTGCATCATTTGTGCCGTTGTTGGCTCACGCTCATTAATCTTACATCAAGCGGATTCATCTCACATCACCGATGATTCGTGCCGTTGTTGGCAACTTGGGACTCTGACTGTCAGCTTTCGACGAACTTTAGTCACATCAATCCCATTATCTATGCCACCCTCTCTGCTCACGTCTGTCTGTCTCTGGCTGGAATGACTATTCTTGTGATAGCGATCAAACAATGATATAACAACATGATCGCCCCGCATGGAAGACTATGGCGCATGGAAGACTATCGCAGACCATCGCAGACCATCGCGGATAAGTAGTATAATGACAGCAAGGCTGGCAGTGGAAGATTATCTCAGAGCCGCTCACAGCATCCAGGATAAGTATATGAATGGGCAGACGAGTACGACCTGTTCCAACAACATGATTTATGAGTCTATACATTTGTTCTTATTGTACTGTTAAGGTTTTTAAGCATATTCATAACTATATGAACGCACGGAGGACGTTGCTCCAACAAGATGGTATGTGGAAGCTACCTCTACTAGTAAATTGCATTCTTCTGATGATAATGAAAGTGTAGAAACCAATGGATGGCAAGTTGTCACCACTAAGAAATCATCTACCAAAATGAACACAATGGAGGGTAAGAAGAATAAGGTTTTCGTCACGGAATTGAATGAGTTCGAGAGAGAATTGATGTCCAAATTGGCCCAAGAGGAGGGCTCTCCTATTGACCCTCACATTCTCCAAAGTAAAGTTGATCAAATAGTTAACCAATTCCAAGCTGAAAGGAAAGACACCCTAAGGACTTCTAGCTCCCATCTTAAACCTACTAAAGCTATAAAGAAGTAACTCGTTTGGTAAGATTTTCCCCTTTAGTGTCAGAAGGGCAAAGGAAAATGGAGCTCTTCTACTTGTAAGCAGAAATCTGCAAATGCTGCACATTCGAAGAACCAGGATAAAGATGAGAAGAGATAAAAAAAGTAGAAATTGTTTTGCAAGTACTGTAAAGGGAATGATCATATCATAAAGAACTGTCCAAAACTAGCTGCAAAAGAGGCAAAGAAAAAGGAGGATGGAATGGTTGTTGCAGAAGCCTCTACACCAAAAATAGAGTCTGCTAATCTTGTGCAGGAAGAAGAATAGGCATTTACTACTGTTTGCAGTTTTGAGCCATCTTCTCATGAGCAGTGCATGTCTGCAGTGGACTCAGATGTTTGGTACTTTGATAGTGGGGCGACCAAACATATTACCTCGCAGCCTAGTTTCTTCTCTTCACTCGAGCCTGCCTCTACAGGGAATACTGTCACATGTGCCAACAACTCCTCTTATCCTGTTATGGGAGTTGGTAAGATCATTCTAACTACTGTTGATGGTAGTTCTTTCACCTTGTCAGATGCTTTATTTGTGCCAGGGATCAAGAAGAATCTGTTATCAGTTTCTGCATTAGCCAAGATTGGCTTGATTGTGAAATTTGTTGATGACAGATGTACAGTTCATGATCCATCAAATGGTGATGTTATTATTGCTTCTCGCATTTTATGTTGTGGGCTGTATAAGCTCATAGACTATGAAAGATCTGTGAACGATTCGGCATGTGCAGTTCATGATTCTCAGGCTATGTCAGATGCAAAGCTTTGGCATGCACGCTTTGTTCATCTGAATTTTGCTAGTTTGCTACGCATGCAAAAATCTAATATGGTGTCTTCTTTGCCCAAACTTGAGGCACCTAGAAAACAAGAGTGTGAAAGCTGTATTTTGGGCAAAATGCAGCGTTCCTCCTTTCCAAAAGATGGTTTAGTTCAGGCTACATAGAAATTGCAACTTGTACATAGTGATGTCTATGGTCTTATGCAGACAGCCTCTTTTGGAAATTACCTTTACTTCGTGACTTTCATTGATGATTTTTCCAGGCATGCATGGGTATATCCACTCAAAGCAAAGTCCGAAGTGTTCATGTGCTTCAATCAGTTTTTGGTTTTGGGTGAAAATTTGTCAGCATGTAAAATGGGCACCCTCCGTTCTGATCGAGGGGGGGAATATATGTCTTTTGATTTTAATGCATATCTGGTTGAACGTGGGATAAAACACCAGTGTACAGTGCCATATACACCTCAATAGAATGGAGTTGCTGAACTGAAGAACAGGTCTCTCATGGTGATGGCGAGGTGTATGGTCAAGAGTCAAGCCTTACCTCATAGTTTCTGGCTTGAGGCTGTCATATGTGCAGCATATGTACTGAACATGTGTCCCACTAAAGCACTGCAGTCTTTCACTCCATATGAGGCTTGGCATAACCGCAAGCCATCTGTTGCTCATCTGCGAGTTTTTGGTTGTTTGGCATATGCACTAGTGCATGAACAACATCGTAGAAAATTGGATGATAGGGCAGTAAAATGTATTTTTGTTGGGTACAGTTCTGAAAGTAAAGGCTATCGTCTGTATCATCCACAGACTAAACGCATTCTGGTTAGCCGTGATGTTGTCTTTGTGGAAGATGCTATTCAGCCATTGCTTTCATGTACTAAGTATACATCTGTTAGCTCCAAAGACATGTATGATACTTTGATGCCTCTTTTTATAGGTGGACAGTCTAGTGCTGGTCCTAATGAGGTATCTTTTCAGCCTTTGCAGGTTTCATATGATGATGCAGATCATTCCATTTCTGATGCCGATTTACATGATGCACTTGTTGATGAGAGAGCTGATATTGAGTAGGCAAAAACTATGCCAAAATGGCTGGTGCAGACTTTGCGTGAAAGCAAATTAGATGCACCTTTGTCATATCATACTCGTTCAGGCTCTCAAAGTGCCTCCTTTGCATCAGATTGCTATGCTATGGGTGCGTCTAGTCTCTATGATGAGAATGAGCGTGTTTCTTTTGATGAAGCACAGAATTCAGAAAATTGGATGGCTGTTATGCAATCTGAATATGATGCTATAATGAAGAATGGTACATGGTCTTTATGTGACTTGCCTCCTGGCAAGAAGTCTATTGGCACTAAGTGGGTATACAAGTTGAAGCGTAAACCTGATGGTACAGTTGACAGGTATAAGGCTAGGCTTGTTGCAAAGGGTTATGCGCAGGAAAGAGGCATTAAGTTTGATTAGACCTTTGCACCTACATGCCGTATGACTACTGTTCGGAGCACTTGTGCACTTGCAGCCCATCATGGTTGGAATGTACATCAATTGGACATTAAAACAACATTTCTGAATGGTGACTTGCATGAAGAAGTGTATGTTTTTCAGCCCCGTGGCTTTGTGCAGAAAGGGTATGAAAACGAGGTGTGCAGGTTAAAGAAGGCATTATATGGTTTAAAGCGAGCACCATGTGCTTGGTATGAGTAGATACATGCCTATCTGGATGCACATGGTTTTGAGAACAGTCCACGTGAAAGCACCTTATATGTTAAGCATGCTAATGATGTGCTTCTGATCATTGTTGTCTATGTTGACGACATGATGCTCACTAGTCCTATTGAGAAGCATATTGGTTATTTCAAGGCTGATTTGCATGCCTCATTTGAGATGTCTGATTTGGGGCATTTGCACCACTATTTGGGCATTCAATTTATGCAAGTTGATGGTGGAATGGCTTTGTTGCAAACGAAATATATTGACAAATTGTTGCAGTGTTTTGGCCTTGAAGACTGTAAGCTTATTGCCACTCCTATCGAGACAGGTTTACGATTGAGTCTTCATGATGCTGAAGATGCATTTGATGCTATTCTCTATCAGCAAGCTATTGGATGCTTGATTTACTTATACATTACTCGGCAAGATATTCAATTTTTTGTCACACAGATGAGCAGGTTTATGCATTGCCCAGGAGTCACGCATTGGAAGGTGGTTAAGCGCATCTTTCGTTACTTGAGTGGTACTCGGCTACTTGGGTTGTTTTATCCCAAGGGGGGATCACTACCACCAGATTTGCATGCTTTTTCTAACTCAGATTGGGCTGGTTGCTATGACACTCGTGTGTCCACGAGTGGTTTTTGCTTCATGCTTGGTAGCCCATGTATATCATGGTTGAGCAAGAAGCAGCCTACTGTGGCCACTTCCAGTTGTGAGGCTGAGTATAGGGCAGCTTTCATGGCTACTGTTAAGTGTGTGTGGCTCAGATGCCTATGGTTGATCTGGGTGTTGGTCAGACTTCTACCACCACCATCTTCACTGACAGTTAGAGCGCATTGGCAACTGCGAGGAACCCTGTGTTCCATGCTCGTACTAAGCACATTGAGGTGCATTATCATTGTGTCAGGGAGAGGTTCTGTGCTGGGGAGATGAGCTTGGCATATGTGCCCACGCAAGAGAACATTGCGAACCTTTTCACAAAGGCTCTGTCTAGGGAGAAGTTTGAAGCTTTCCGCAAAGCTTTGGGCGTACTTCCTTTTGTGGAGTGATTTCCACATAGCTTGTACTTCCTTATACATGGCTGCCAGCTCCTTATTCACCGCATCACTCCCAGTGGGGATTTGTTGATATATTTAGGTAGTGATGTGTGTGAACACTCTAGGACTGCCGGGGCACTTTTTTCCCTCTTTAGGAGGTTTTTTTCCCCCGGCTTGTATATACGCCTATTGCCCTAATGGGTTGCTTATCTTTGTACACTCTCTAGTAATACATTCAGTATTGTCTGTTTGTGCTCCAAGATTCTTCTTCTTCCTTGTGCTGTTCGCGTGCTTCCGTAGACGTCGAACACCAACATAAACCACAATGATCAGAAGTACATCATTAGCATGCTTAACATATAAGGTGCTTTCAGTTGGACTGCTCTCAAAACCATTGTAATCAGATAGGCATGTATCTTCTCATACGAAGCACATGGTGCTTGATTTAAACCATATAATGCCTTCTTTAACCTGCATACCTGGTTTTCATGCCCTTTTTGCACAAAGCCACGGTGCTGAAAAACATACAATTCTTCAAGCAAGTCGCCATTTTGAAATGACGTTTTAATGTCCAATTGATGTACATTCCAACCATGACAACTTGCAAGTGCATAGATGCTCCGAACACTAGTCATACGGCATGTAGGTGCAAAGGTCTTCATCAAAATCAATGCCTCTTTCCTACACATAGCCCTGCGATGGATATCTCCCCAATTAGTCACCGTATCAGTCGGTGGCCACCAGTCATCGCGACGGATAGCTCCAAGCTCCTGGCCATCATGAAACCTCCTGTCAAGTCCGTTGCGATTAGAGCTGGAGATCCACGTGTGTACCAAGCATGAAGAGAGTCACTACAGATGATGTTGCACGGTTCTTGCGGCCTCTCACTAGAGGTGAGATCAACAGCAGCTATTGGGTATGAAAGTTTACTGTTGCAAACTGCTTCCACGACGGACTGATCGAGACTCAGGCTCCAACGACTCATTGTAGGCTTCCGTGCTCAAGTTTCACTCTCGTTTCTTTCAACGCTGCCATGGAAAACAAAATCCTTCCTCTCCAACCTTCATCGATCTGCTTGGATGTGTGCTCTCATCAGTTGCCAGAGAACAATGTCCATTTTATTTGCTTCTCCAATAAGAAGGACTCTGTAATCAGGGGGCTTAACACCAGTAACATGGCAGTAAAGGAAAAGAACATTCCAATATCTGAGAGCATTTTTGCATTTGATAAACAGATGTTCCAAATCTTCATTCATACCACAGAAGTGGCAATTCCCTGCACCAATTTTAAAATTCCTGGCCTTACTGCCAGTCCAAACTCCTCTATGCAGAATTAACCAGAGAAGGTAGGAGTGCTTAATGGCCACAGGAAAGGCCCAGACACACTGGAATCTATATCTCCATTGCTGGGCAGTCCAAGAGAGACACCATCTTCTATTAAGCTTTCCAATAACCAGATTGATACTGGTGTTAGACCTTTTATAGTTAGTGAACATATCAATAGAAACTTCAGCAAGACTGACAGTCTTCTCCCACAGATTGTTATTCAGCTTATTCAACAGCTCAGCCTTTTTGTAAAGAAGGATCTGTTTATAGGCAAAAGATAGGTAATCAATATTCATTATTTGCAAATCATCCATAACATTACCATTGTTCATCAAGTCCTTCCAACTCTTAAATCCCTTCCTTCTACATTTGTTCCATCTAATAGGGAGAGGAGAGATGGATTCTTTCACATGCCACCCAATCCAAAGAGATTCCTGCATCAAAAAAGAGTAATTAAACTGAAAAAATATGGGAAGTTTGTACTCCTTTTTAATAGACATCCAGGATTTCCAGAAATTGCAGACTAACACACTTCCTTTGGGCACAAAGGTAGCAGGAGAGACAATCACATCCCAGATATCAAAGTTAGTCCAACTTTTATTATCAGAGATCCAAAAGTTAGGAATATTTCTTTTGATGAGGCAGGCCCAGTAGTCATCAGAAGAGACAACCCTACATATCCATTTAGCTGCCATCTGAGTAGCCATTCTGGAAGGACAGATCAAACCCAGCCCTCCTTCAGACCTCTTCATGCAACAGGTTTTCCAGGCCACCTTGGGGATCTTATTATCTCTCCACAAAAATCTTCGAGCAAGAGAAATAGCTTGACCCAACTGTTTCTTAGTAGGATGCCAACAAGACAAGAAGTAGGTCAGACAAGGAAGAATATAATGCTTGAGGACAAAGGTTCTTTGAGCAATATTAGCCTGAAAATCTATCCATTTAAATATTTTTTTTTTAAGTTCTCCAAAACCCAACTCCACCTTTGTTCTTGAGACACTTCAAAGACCATGGGGATGCCCAGCAATCTGAATATAGATCCCTTTTTAATGATCTCACAACCTGCATTCTTGACACAGTCTGGAATACAATCATTAGTAGAAAAAAAACTAGTCTTTTTACGATTAACAACAGAGCCACTGGCCATACAAAAGGTATTGAGACAATGAAGAAAAGCATCAGCAGAAGAATCATCAGCTTTCATAATGAGGTTAGTATCATCAGCAAACATTTGGAGACACATTTGGGAATGAGCTTGAGGGATCTCAATACCGTTAATGCTATTTTGACAGATAGCATCTTTCACTAGCCATCCCAAAGCATCAGAGGTGATAGCAAAGAGGAGGGGAGCTAGAGGACATCCCTGACGAATAGATCTGCAAAGCTTGAAGGGAGAAGATAACTGCCCATTCATAGCAACTTTAGAGTGAGCATTTCCAAACAAGGTGCTAGTGTACTTAATAAAATTTTTTCCCAAACCTATGTCATGTAAGGATTGAAGAATAAAATCCCATTCTATCCTGTCATAAGCCTTGTCAAAATCAATTTTGAAGAAGAAAGTGTCAATGTTCAACTCCTTGGTATACTCATAACCTTCCCACATGGAAATAATGGCATCAAGAATGAATCTACCTTTTATAAAACCCTTTTGCTCAGGAAGGATGATACAATCCATCAGGGGACTCAACCTTCTAGCCAAGGAGGAGGCATAAATTTTATAAAGAGAAGTCAGACAAGAGATGGGTCTCCAATTATTAAGATCTTCTTTAGAACCTCTTTTGTGAATCAGCTTAATGACACCAGTATTAATAAAAGCAGAAAGAGTACCTCTTCTCATGGCTTCTTGCGGCCAGATCTAGAGAATAATGGGCACCAGAACTTCTTTGAATTCTTGAAAAAATTCATTAGGGATACCATCATGACCAAGAGATTTGCCAGGCCTCAATTTACTAATGGTTTCTCTAACCTCACCAGCAGAGAGGGGGAGATCAAGGAGGGAGACCAAGCCAGGAGGAACCATTTTCTTCCTTTTCTGGGCAATGGCAGCTCTTGCACTCCAGATGTGGTCCCCTCTCTTGGGAGGCATAGAGAAGACATTGGTAAAGAAGCAGACAGCCTCCTGCAAATTTTCTTCCATACTTGTAGACAGATCACCATTACTTTTTTTAACCAGGGGGATGAAGTCCCTGGTTTTTTTTTCTCATAATCTCAAACATATGCTTGTTAGGTTTATCAACTTTACCAGTCCAAAATTCTCTAGATGTGACAAGTGCACCACGAGCAAGAAGATAATCTTCATGCCTCACTTTTTCCTGGAGCTCTAGGATTTTCTGATTCTTAACTTGATAAGGAATTTTAGAGTGCCTAAGGATTTCTATCTCATTGATTATCATCATCCTTCTCTTATATCTGGTAAGTCTAGCCTTTCTTTTATAGAGAGTAAGAGCTCTCTGAATTTCTTTGATCGCCTCCTCCCAGGCTTTAAAGGGGGAACATCCGGTGATGAAATGTTTATTGAGGATATACACAATATGATCTTTCACAATAGGAATTTTAATCAGGGACATGTCAAGGTGGGGCCAACCAGCTCTGTAGCTAGGGTTATTACTCATAAGTTTGGACACAAGAGGAATATGATCAGGCAATTGAAGGGAAGGATCAACTTCACAATAGCAATTCCAAAAAGACTGAAATCTATTGGTGCTAATATACATCCTGTCAAGCCTAGCAGACAAAAAGTTGCTGTCACTCCTATTATTCCAGGTATGGCCAGAGTTGATAGTAAAATCCATGAGGTTATGTTTAAGAATCATGTTAAACCAACAATTTTTTTCATTACCAGACAGGATGTTTTGATTGTTACCAATTCTATCAACAGAATTCGTGACCATATTGAAATCTCCAGCAAGAATAATATCACCATTGAGCTTGCCAATTTCTTCCCAGCACTTGGATCTGATGACAGAGCAATTAACAGCGTAGACACTAACAATGATGAAATTTAGGGGTTCCTTACATATGATAGCCACCCACTGATTGGTGTCACTTACCATAATTTCTTCAACCAGATTTTCCAAGTTGGCTTTGATACCAATAGCTGCACCACCCTTACCACAGTGTTTAGTATGAAACCAGGAGGTATTACTGCTAACAACCTTAAGATTAGAGATCAGAAGATGACCACTAGTTTTTATTTCGTGCAGACAAATGATATCAGGCATCAAGGAAGCATCAGAAAGCCATTTGTTAATAACTTTTCCTCTGACTGGGTCAGTAAGACCTTTCGTATTAAGGGAGACAATTTTGAGGCAATCCATAAGAGACAAAAACAGGAGGAGAGGTTACTTCTTATGATTCTTGAGAGGCTTGACTGCCGAAGTGGATATTCTGACCACATCTTTCCTTTTTTATTTTGACTTTTCCTTAGCAAGAGGGCTATCAGAGGTCATATTCACATCCATATGGGAAGTTTCTGGAACATCCTGCATTAAATCTTCATCACTTTTGTTTAGTTGCTCATTAAAAATCTCATCACTAGTTTTAAAGTTATTGTCTTTAGCATCATTCATATTAGAGAAAGGAGGAAGAGAACCATAGGGTTTACCAGTACCCTTTTTACCAACAGTGGTTCATCCTGGTTCAGCCTCAGAGATGTCATCCTGCACAGGGGAGTTGGGGACAGCATTATCTTTATTTGTACTACCTGAAGCTACATCATCATTTATATCAAAGTCTTCCAAAATTTGATAAGGATTGCTAATTTCTTTAACCAACACCTCAGGTTTCTGAGCATAATTGAAGGTTTTTCTTCTATTTTTGAAGGGAGCCTTCCTAACCGTATGATCTGGATGAGCAGCCTCTTCTTTCCCATTATTAACAACCTGTTTCCTGCTGACATCTTCATTACTGTCTTTACCTTTAGTGTTCATCAGGCTAGGACAATCTCTGATCAGATGTCCTTGCTTATAACAATGAAAACAGGCGTTAGGAAGGTTCTTATACAATACCTTTTGTTCATGTAATTTTAGACCTTCAGAATTCTTTAAAACTAACACAGATTTAATATTCTTAGAGGTATCTACTTCAATCAACATTTGAGGGTCCCATTTAGGATTAAACCCACTTTTTGGTCTTTGTCCCAAAACTTTACCAATGAGATTACCCAACTGCTCAAGCCAAGGATAGTATTCAACAGGCAAGTCAGGTAATTCAACCCAAACAGGAACCTTAGTAGGTTTGGCCCCTCTAGGATTAAAACCAGGAAACCATTTGAAGAAGGAAATAGGAGTATTTCTAATAATCCAGTGACCTTCAGCAATTACTTGCATTGCATTATGGGCATCTTCAAAAAAGAAGAGAAAGTAATTATTGGGTAGGTACTGAATGTGTTTGGCAAAAAGACCTCTACTTTCCCAATTGATTTTCATCCAATTTTTTATATTTTCCTGAGCAGGCCGAGGACCATGATAGAGACCAATCACTACTTTCTCTGTCAGATGATTGTTCCATGACTCTAATGTGGAACTTTCAATAACAAGAGTGCAATCATCTTTATCCTCACCAACATTTTCCAAGTTAATAAAATGTGGGGAGCTCTTAATCTCAGAGACATTCTCAATAACTTTTTCTTTCCCTTTCCCGTCAAAGTTAGAGAAAAGGGAAGCATGCATACCTGGTAGACCTTGAGCATTGAACATCGAAAATGGAGGTTGACCAGTGGACTGAACAGCAGTCGCATACGAAGGACCAACAGGTCTTTGTGGGGACGTCAAAGGGTTTAGGTTTACTTGCTTGTTACAACGATCAGAAGCTTCTACAGCACCAGAGGGCAGTCCCGATTTATAACAGCTGGAGTCATACACTGGATTAAGCATGGAGTTTATCAAGCCAAATGAATCACTTGCGTCAGCTACTCCATTCCTTAGTGCCTCATGGAGCGCCACAGAGACAACAGGGGAGCAGAACGACAGACCCCCCCTTAGGGGGGCAACCCCTCACAGAGAAACCCTCGAAGCAGAAAAAGCGAGAAGCGAGCTAGGGTTAGGCCGCGACTCGTCTTCGTCTTCTCTACTTTTGTTATTTTTAGACAACAAGAAGGAGATTAAAAATTGGTGAAAGTATGTTACATAAGGGATCAGCCAATGCTCAACCAAAGAAAAGAGTATCTTGAAAACTAGGTAATTGGACAATAGGCAAACATGAGGGTGGATCTCCACATCCTAGGAGGAAGCTCCCTTATGACAGAGTACAAAAGATTGGTCCTTAGCGAGAGCAGATCGAATGCTTTGGATACAAATCAAGCCATGCCATTTTAGGAAAAAGTAACAAGAGATTAAATAATGTTTACAACTTTTGTTGAAAAGGACCTTGTTCTTAATTTTCTGAATGAACAAGAGCAATTCACCCCTCAAACATTCCGTAGCGAAATGTCCATTCTATAGCAAGATCTAATGAGGATTTCGTTATTGCCAAGCTTGTTGGGATGAACGATCCGGTTGCATCCTTTGATGAGCTTCCAATGTCTCTGACCATTGATACAATTGATGAACCAAATAATTTTCTTTGCCACAAAAAGATAGTGACCTTCACCAACTTTAAATCTCTTAGTGTTGCTGCTTATGCAATCTCATTCTGGGGGGTAAGCTACATGAAAGGAGACAAGAGACTCATTGATGTTACTCGAGAAAGCCAAGATGCTTTAAGATCTAAACCTCTACTATTAAGGGCTCCAATTGACTTTCCATCTTTTATTGAGAGTAGGTGTAAAACTATCAATGACACCCTTTTCTATCTGAATTGATTCAACATGTCTTGAGTCCCCTTAGGAATTTACATGTCGTTATTACATTGTAGGTTAGCGAACCCTGTTAAAGCCATATCTCTGGACTTGATGGGCACTTACCTACGGCAAATAGATAAGGGATGGAAAAAATAACATCATTTCTAAACATGATAGATTTTGTAAATAGATCATTCCAAACATAGAATCACACCTTGAAACATATGTGCTCTTTAATGAAGACAATGAGAATTTTTTTTTTCCAATCTATCAAACCCTTATGGCTGAGCATGGGGAGAGACTTTTTCCAACGAGTTCTAGAGCCTTTTTACTCATATTACTGTAATTTTAACTTGATTCCAAACGAAATTAACACAAGTGACGATTACACATACCACTTGTGGAATCTAGTGGAAGGTGTTAAATCAATGGTGGAGATCCCACATGCACTTGTGTAGTCCTCCTTGACTTGAGTAGCTATATATAGAGGCATATGGTTGGGAGGAGATTCATCTATCTACTAAATAGTGGTTCTAATCGTGTAGCTCATTATAGATGTAGCAATGTCTCATAATGCAATATTTTTCTAATCTTTGTAGTGCTTAAGATAGACAAGGTTAGTGATTCTTTTAATTAGATATGCCCAAAAATTATAATAGACAAGAGATTTATTAATCCACTTAGTTGCAAGACTCTTAGCCATTTTTTTGGAATGGATGATTTCAAGACCCATTCATGCTTAGTTAGACAAGATGAAGACCAAGCTAATTTGCAGATCTTGGCCATGATTTCATAACCTTCCCACATGAAACTTCTTCCCAAACCACACATTTACTTGAATTGGTCTTTAATAGGCTTCTAACAAGCAAAACGGCAATCAATCATGGGAGAAGATAATGATTAAGAAAACCAAAGTATTCTAGAAAATGATTTTTTATAAAAAATACTAGTTAAAATGTTGGCTTCTAAATTTAATCATAACCCGATCCCATCTCCGCATCATAGATATGTTAGATCTATTGGGATCCCTAGTCATCTAGAAATAACAACTTCTAATACGATATGATTGTGAATAGAAATGCGATAAGGAAGCTCTCACACACCCTTATTCACAAAGAGAAGAGCACATGGAGGTCGTGATAAGGAAGAAATATTTTCTTCTACTTCTTCTTTTACATAAAGAAGATATAGGAGAATGACCTAATACAACAATAAAATGAGTACAATATTTAAAGAATAGTACATAAAGAGAAACATAATGCCCATGAATGAGCGAGTTGGCAAGAAACAAATATGTCATCACTCTCGGTAGATAAACGTGTTGGAGTTAGACATCTGCGGAAGCACATGAACAACACAAGGAAGAAGAGGAAGCTTGGAGCACAACAAACAATACTCAATGTATTACTAGAGAATGTACAAAGATAAGTAGCCCATTAGGGCAATAGGCATATATACAAGTCATGAGGAAAAAAAACCTCCCAAAGAGGGAAAAAAGTGCCCCGATGGTCTTAGAGTGTTCACACAAATCACTACTTGAATATATCAACAAATGCCCCTTGGAGTGATGTGGTGAACAAGTAGCTGGCACTCATGTATAAGGAAGTGCCATGCTATGTGGAAATCACTCCACAAAAGGAAGTAAGCCCAAAGCTTTGCGAAAAGCTTCAAACTTCTCCCTAGGCAGGGCCTTCGTGAAAAGGTCTGCAATGTTCTCCTACGTGGGCAAATATGCCAAGCTGATCTCCCCAGCAGAGAACCTCTCCCTGACATAATGATAATGCACCTCAATGTGCTTGTGTGAGCATGGAACACAAGGTTCCACGTAACTGCCAATGCACTCTGACTACCAGTGAAGATGGTGGTGGCAAAAGACTGACCAACACCCAAATCCGCAATAAGGCATCTGAGCCACACACACTCAACAGTCGCTGTGAAAGATGCCCTATACTCAACCTCACAATTGGAAGTGACTACTGTACGCTGCTTCTTGCTTAACCAAGATATACATGAGCTACTAAGCATGAAGCAAAAGCCACTAGTGGACACATGCGTGTCATAGCAACTAGCCCAATCAGAGTCAGAGAAAGAATGCAAATCCGGGGGTAGTGATCCCCCTTGGGATAAAACAACCAAAGTAGTCGAGTATCACTCAAGTAGCGAAAGATCTGCTTAACCGCCTACCAGTGCTCGACTCCTAGGCAATGCATAAACCTGCTCATTTGTGAGACAGCAAATGGCCGAGTAATGCATAAGTAAATCAGGCATCCAATAGCCTACTGATAGAGAACAACATCAAATGCATCTCCAGCATCATGAAGACTCAATCAACTTAAACCTATCTCCATAGGAGTGGCAATAGGTTTACAGTCTTCAAGGCCAAAACGCTACAATAATGTGTCAATGTATTTCGTTTGACACAAATCCATTCCACCATCAACATGCATAAATTGAATGCCCAAATAGTGATGGAAATGCACCAAATCAGACATCTCAAATGAGGCATGCAAATCAGCCTTAAAATCAGCAATAAGCCTCTCATGAGGACCAGTGAGCAGCATGTCATCAACATAAACCACAATGATCAGAAGTACATCATTAGCATGCTTAACATATAAGGTGCTTTCAATTGGACTACTCTCAAAACCATTGTAATCAGATAGGCTTGTATCTTCTCATACCAAGCACATGGTGCTTGATTTAAACCATATAATGCCTTCTTTAACCTGCACACCTAGTTTTCATGCCCTTTTTGCACAAAGCCACGGGGCTGAAAAACATACACTTCTTCATGCAAGTCGCCATTTTGAAATGATATTTTAATGTCCAATTGATGTATATTCCAACCATGATGGGTTGCAAGTGCATAGATGCTCCGAACAGTAGTCATAGGGCATGTAGGCGCAAAGGTCTCATCAAAATCAATGCCTCTTTCCTACACATAACCCTTTGCAACAAGCCTAGCCCTATACCTATCAACTGTTCCATCAGGCTTATGCTTTAGCTTGTATACCCACTTAGTGCCAATGGCCTTCTTGCCAGGAGGCACGTCACATAAAGACGAGGCACCATTTTTCATGATAGCATCATATTCAGATTGCATTGCAGCCATCCAATGTTTAGAACTTTGTGCTTCATCAAATGAAACTTGCTCAATCTCATCATAGAGACTAGATGTAGCCATAGCATAGTAATCTCATGCAAAAGAGACACTATGAGAGCCTGAACGAGTACGATATGATAGAGGTGCATCTAATTTGTTGTTACGCAAAGTCTGCACCAGCCATTTTGGCATAGTTGTTGCCTCCTCAATATCAGTTCTCTCATCAACAAGTGCATCATGTAAATTTGCATCAGAACTGGGATGATCTGCATTATCATATGAGACGTGCAAAGGCTGAGAAGTTACCTCATTAGGACCAACACTAGACTGTCCACCTATAAAAACAGGCAGCAAAGTATCATACATGTCTTTGGAGCTAACAGATGTCTCCTTGGTACATGAAAGCAATGGCTTAATAGCATCTTTGACAAAAAAAACATCACGGGTATCTAGCATGCATTTAGTATGTAGATGATACAGATGATAGCCTTTACTTTCAGAACTGTAGATGATACAGATGATAGCCTTTAGTCTGTACAACCTTTGAAGAGCTTTATACTAATCTGTTCAACGAAGTTTTCATCAACAGCCATCATTCGTGCCTTCTTAAATTATATTTGTAGAATCTATGAGGCCATCTTTTTTAGTTTTTAACTTCGGAAATGAGATTACTTTGACAAGACTACTTGCACAAATTTTTGAGTCACTTGTCGCGCACGAAAAACACCCTCCATTCAATCTGGACTAACGTCCTCCTATCTCTCGTGAAACTTCTTGTCAATCGTGATGGATATCTCCCCAATTAGTCACCATATCAGTCAGTCGCCACCAGTCATCGCGACGGATAGCTCCAAGCTCCTGTCCATCATGAAACCTCCTGTCAAGTCCGTTGCGATTAGAGCTGGAGATCCATGTGCATACCAAGCATGAAGAGAGTCACTGCAGGTGATGTTACTGATGTTGCACGGTTCTTGCGGCCTCTCACTAGAGGTGAGATCAACAGCAGTTATTGGGTATGAAAGTTTACTATTGCCGACTGCTTCCACGACGGACTGATCGAGACTCAGGCTCCAACGACTCATTGTAGGCTTCCGTGCTCAAGTTTCACTCTCGTTTCTTTCAACGTTGCCATGGAAAACAAAATCCTTCCTCTCCAAGCTTCATCGATGTGCTTGCGCAAGTTCGGGAGAGTAGGCTAAGGCCGGACTTCCTTTATTAAAAAAAAAAAATCAAACTTCCTTGAGCGCACCTTGAAGCAAGCTATGAAGAGTACTCCTCATGAAATGAGGGCCTTCCCTTGCACAATTGCATTATTTTCCATTAATTTAATACTTGCTTCTTCAAAAAAAAAGTAAAAGGGACCCACTCGCGGAGACGGTCTCCTGACCAAGGCTCATTAATCTCACACCAATAATTTGACAGACTCATCTCCCATCGATGTGCATCATTTTTTTTTTTTAAATAAAGGAAGTTCGGCCTTAGCCTAATCTCCCGGACTTTAATTAAAATAAAGAAAAGAAGTTACAAGTGAATGTGACTAGTGCCCATGGGACCCCCCAAATCCCACAATGCAGGGGAGGGGTATGGCAAGTTACAAGGCATTACAGATGAGGCGGATAAAATTATCATCACCCTCATGTGCGACCCATTTAGGTTTCAACTTGTTGTTTTCGAGGAGATAAATACAGTGATGTCTAAACAGTGGCAATCTCTTGACTTGGGAGATTCTTTTACCTAGGAGAAACAAGGATTTCTTGATCGACCATTCCTTAGGAGTTTGGCCAAAATTGATAGCACATCGCTCCCTCCAAATCTTCCAGAGAGTCTCACCTCTAATGGCATTCCACAGCCTCGATGAGCAACCGATCGCCTCACCCAACATCACTTGTTGCCAGTTGATTTGGTTCGTGAGTCTCAATATACGGGTCACGTGATGCCAGATAACACGGGACTTGGGGCAGTCGAAGAACAAGTGAGCTAAATCTTCGATGCACCGATGGCAATGCTTACACCATGGCGGCACACCACAGATTTTGTTAGCCCTTGCATTGGTCGAGATACCTTTATGCAAGATCTGCCACATGAGAACGGACTTTTTGACCTCAATTAGGGTTTTTAGCTCCCATCGAAGTTTGGTCCAAGAAAGGCACCATCTCTTGTTAAGGGTGTGGTGAACATCTAAATCCTCTTTGAAGTTGGGGATTCCGGATAGCTTCTTACCATTGCTCCATTTGAGGCCCTCCAAGCAAGGAAGATCTTGACCACAAAGAAGGCGGGTAGTTGAGCGGTCCCAAGCTAAACACCTGCTTTGAAGAAGAGTCCATTCCTCAAAGGAAACTCTAAGTCTCGGATCCAATTCTTCGAACCTAATCCACTGGTTGGTCTCTTGTTTCCAGAGTTGTTTCCACTGTTTGAACCCCTTGTTCCATAATCGCCTTGCAGTTTGGAGGTTCCAAGACTCCACCCCCCGAATGCCGCTGATCGGGAACCAAATAGAGTCATTTTGTCTTATGCCAGCTGCCCACTTCCACTCATCACTGATTCTGATGAACTGTTTGGCCTTGTTCCAATTCTTCGATAAGGAACACACGAGGCTAGAGCCTTTAGGGAAGACCAGGTGAGGGGAGAACAAAAGCGTGAGAATCCCTATGTCCTTCCAACCAGGGTGGCCAACTAAGGTAAGGTCTTCTGTATTTTTGAAGATCAATTTAGCCCAAGAGGACTCCTTATTGCTCCAAGCCTTGATAAGCCACTTTGCCGCCAACTTGTCAGCCAACCCAACAATATCCAAAATTCCCAAGCCCCCTGAGTCTTTAGGGCTAATGCAAGTTTCCCATTTGATTTTGGGAATCCCCCTCCTGTTGGGGTCCCCAGTCCAAAGGAAGTTTCTGCAGATTCTTTCCACTTTGGCCAAGT
The DNA here is from genome assembly GCA_020310875.1 of Ceratopteris richardii. Taxonomy (NCBI): domain Eukaryota; kingdom Viridiplantae; phylum Streptophyta; class Polypodiopsida; order Polypodiales; family Pteridaceae; genus Ceratopteris; species Ceratopteris richardii. Next base: position 28,937,932 of record CM035438.1, read on the forward strand.
CTTTCTCCTTAGGTCTCCAACACGAGATAAAGTAAATAATTGTAGACAGCATAAATGTGTTAACAACCATAGCACGTCCTGCCAGGTTGACTTGCATACCTTTCCAATGATTCAGCTTCCTATCCAGCTTGGATAGCACCCAGTTCCAGCGTTGGTCCATTGAGATATCGAATACCATCGGAATGCCAAGGAGCCGGAAGACTTCACCTCTAGGGATAACTTGACACCCCTGATCCACCAACAGTTGGGGAGTATGTCCGCCGATTGCTCTAAAAGCAGTTTTAGCATGGTTGATTTTTGAGCCTGATGCCACACAAAAGGTGTGGAGGCACCACCAAAACACCTCAATGCTGTTTATATCATTATGCACAAAGGCATTCATGTCATCAGCAAAAAGTCTCACAATCATTTGGCCGTGATTTAGAGGTAAGGAAAGACCCTTGAGATTGCCAGCGTCCATGTGATGCTTTAATAGGTAGCTGAGCCCATTCGAGGCGATAGCGAATAGTAATGGAGCCAGAGGGCAGCCTTGCCTAATTGATCTTTTTAAACGAATGGGCTCAGAGAGCTTACCGTTGATGTTTATTCTAGTTGAAGCATTTCCAAGAAGAGTGGAAACCATCTTCGTGAACTTTTGGCTGCATCCAAGGTCTTTCAATGATTGAAGAATAAAGTCCCATTCCAATCTGTCATACGCTTTGTCGAAGTCGATCTTAATGAATACCAGATCTTGAGCGGACTCCTCAGCAAAAGCAAGGCCTTCCCAAATATCGATAATTGCTTCAAGTATAGATCTACCTTTGATAAAACCTTTCTGGTCCTCACACAGCCATGACTTTAGATGACAAGAGATTCTGTTGGCGATAACTTTTGCAATTATCTTGTATCCTGTTTGGAGCATGGTAATCGGACGCCAGTTTTCAATTTTGTTCTTATCTCCCCGTTTGTGGATTAACTTGATGATGCCATTATTCAGGCACTCAGGGAGGGCACCGAATGAGAGAGCCTCTTGCCACACGAGGCGCAGTGGGGTGGCCACCTGATGTTTGAAGGACTTGAAAAACTCATTGGTAAGTGTAACATAATCCTAGTAGGAGATGGTTGAACTACACCCTAAGAGAGAGGATTAGGAAGTAATCCTCAACCATGGCTTTTAGGGCAAGTGGTTAGCCCATCACATTCCTTACCAAGAGGTTGTGAGTTCAATTCCTTGCATTGGTATCAGAGCATAGGAAGTAGGCTTGGGCAAAGTGGAATGATCCAATGGCCTCTAAAAAAGGCGCTTGGGCACTCTACCATGTGAAAGGGTAGGAATTGTGGAAGGCGCGCGTCGATTTCAATGATGGACCTTACAATGATTGGGGTGTATCTCCCAATCCGTAGGTCGGATTGAGGCGTGTAATATACCATTGGAAAGCTCTCGGAATGAACTTTCCAATGAGCTAGGTTGGAAGTGTGAATTCCTTGGGAATCCTTGGGTGGCACTTGATTGAGTGTTCAAGAAACTGTGTGAGGGTGCATCCTGCCAGTCCCATAGCTGGTCAGGGTACATCCTGCCAGGGTACATCCAGGGTACATCCTGCCAATCCCATAGCTGGTCAGGGTACATTCCCTAGGGAGTTCAAGGGGGGAAGAATGTAACATAATCCTAGTAGGAGATGGTTGAACTACACCCTAAGAGAGAGGATTAGGAAGTAATCCTCAACCATGGCTTTTGGGGCAAGTGGTTAGCCCATCACATTCCTAACCAAGAGGTTGTGAGTTCAATTCCTTGCAGTAAGGCCATCCGGACCCGGACTTTTCCCATTGGGAAGGGCATCAATAACCTCGATAATTTCATACTCGGAGATGTTAGCATCCAGTAGAGCCATCAAGTTCTGTGGGATTCTGGTTTGAGCAACCCTTGAGATGGTAGCCATGGAGTCGCGCCTGTGGGGGGAAAGATTGGTAAAGTGCTCGACGATGAAAGATCTATTCTCCACTTCCGTGCTACATTCAGTTCCATTGTTATCGACCAATAGGGGGATGGATTCCCTAGCTCGTTTCCTTTTGAGGATGTTACACATCTCTTTCGTTGGTTTGTCAGCCTTCCCTGCCCACCAATCTTTGAAGAAAATTTGAAGATTTTTTCTTTGAACCTCCTCCTCTAATCTGAACCTGATAGGGATTGAGAATCCCTTTAACAAGCGGTTCAGATCGAATTCCCACATTAGGGTTTTTTTTTCTCTGCTTGTAAGGAACTTTTTTGAATCCATGCTCTTTCTTTGGGTTGAACCGGGTTGATGGGGACTGAGGAGGCAGGAGACTCTTCACCAGCTCCAGACATACCATTCTGATTTTTAGCTAACAAAGGGCAATCCTTAATTAAATGTCCTTGATTATAACAGTTAAAACAAGCATTAGGAAGGTTTTTATAGACAACCTTTTGGACATGCAGCTTACAACCCTCAGAATTCTTAATGACAATTTCAGACTTAACTTTTTTAGAGATGTCTACCTCAATCAGCATTTGAGGCTCCCATTTGGGATTGAATTCTTTTTTAGGTTTCTGTCCAAGAATTTTTCCAATTAGCGATCCAAGCTTTTCGAGCCAGGGATAATATTCCACAGGGAAATCAGGAAAATCCACCCAAATAGGAACTTTGGACGGCTTGTTGCTTCTAGGATTAAAACCAGGATACCATTTATAGAAGGAAAGGGGGGTGTTTCTAATAATCCAGTGTCCCTCTGCTATAACTTTCAAAGCATTATTCACATCTTCAAAAAAGAAAAGATAAAAGTTATTAGGCAGATACTGCACATGCCTAGCATACAGCCCCTTACTTTCCCAGTTAACCCTCATCCAAGATTTAAGTAATTCCTGAGCAGGCCTAGGGCCATGACAGTGAGCTATAACTACTTTGTCTTCTAAGTGATTGTTCCAGTTAATGAGGGCAGAGCTCTCTATTACCAGAGTACAATCGTCCTTATCCTCCTCTTCTGGGTCAAGATCAATAGAATGAGACTTATCCTTACCATAATCACCGATCTTATTAGGCTCAACTATTTTACCTTTACCTTTGAGATCCGAGAGCACAGAGTGAGGAAGTTGATTACCTGACTTGTCTTGATTAGCAAAGACAGAGAAGAAGTCCTGTTGTGGCCTCTGAACCACCTTAGCATAAGATATTGGAGCATGCGACTGTTGGAGCTCCTCCGAGTTGACTCCCATCAGGCCATCAGAAGCGACCTCTCTCACAGGAGCAAACCAGACATCTCCACCATTCTGAGCATCATAAGTTTTTACTCCTTTCTGCGGAGCCTCAGCAGGACAGGACGTACTAGTGCTGCCATCGAACACAGGATTGTACATTGATTTCACCATAACATCTGTATCTTCAGACCTCGAGCCAGGAAGTCCGTTGCGCAAAGCTTCATACAGGGCCATGTCGGGGGCCAAGGATACCACCGAACAGGAGTTTGAACAGAGGCCCCCCTCACACCGAGGGGGAGGAGAAGATCAGAAAAACCTCCCCTCACGACGAGGGGGAGGAGATGAGAGAGAGGCGTTCCCAAAACCCAAGGGAAGCACATGCAGGCCCAAAACCCTAGGGGTGCATTCACTCCCCACTCGCGCCTGAATCAACTCTCGTCCAATTCTTCACGATTACAGCCGCTTCTTTCGTGTATCATCTTTCTTCTCATGTCAGATCTGAATCTTTCTTCTCATGTCAGATCTGAAGCGTAGCATGACGCCAAGGATGAAATTTTAAGCCTTCATATGTCAAGCCTTACTGGTTATTTTTGCCGATTCTGGTTCTCTTGAGTCTTTCTCTTCTTCATCTCAGACAAACTGACCTACAACATACATCACGTCTAGTATCACAGATTCTTACGGGCCGGAAGAAACCAATTTAGCTATTGTCACATTTTCTGAGCCTGAAGGGCATGGAGAAATCCGAAGCAGAAAAAGACGAAACTGGAGGCGCAGGAAGCGCTGGTCCTTTTTCGCATCAGAAATCCAATAAACCTATCTTGAACAAAAAGCTCGACGTGATATTGATGAGCCACAGCGTAAAAGTCCGCTGAAAAGACGTATCACGCTGTTCTCGTTTAAACTTTGTTGTCACACACAGTCACTCTGCAAGCTTTGGCTAACAAATTGAAACAGCCCCCTAGCTGTACCATGCATATGACTTAAGCAGCTTTTCAACAAGTACGCCTCGCTGCAGCTCATGATGGAGGCAAACTGATGCATGCTCATTAATCTTACATCAAGCGGATTCATCTCACATCACCGATGATTCGTGCCGTTGTTGGCAACTTGGAACTCTGACTGTCAGCTTTCGACGAACTTTAGTCACATCAATCCCATTATCTATGCCACCCTCTCTGCTCACGTCTGTCTGTCTCTGGCTGGAATGACTATTATTGTGATAGCGATTAAACAATGATATAACAACATGATCGCCCGGCATGGAAGACTATGGCGCATGGAAGACTATCGCAGACCATCGCGGATAAGTAGTATAATGACAGCAAGGCTGGCAGCGGAAGATTATCTCAGAGCCGCCCACAGCATCCAGGATAAGTATATAAATGGGCAGACGAGTACGACCTGTTCCAACAAGATGATTTATGAGTCTATACATTTGTTCTTATTGTACTGTTAAGGTTTTTAAGCATATTCATAACTATATGAACGCACGGAGGACGTTGCTCCAGCAAGATGGTATGTGGAAGCTACCTCTACTAGTAAATTGCATTCTTCTGATGATAATGAAAGTGTAGAAACCAATGGATGGCACGTTGTCACCACTAAGGAATCATCACCAAAATGAACACAATGGAGGGTAATAAGAATAAGGTTTTCGTCAAGGAATTGAATGAGTTCGAGAGAGAATTGATGTCCAAATTGGCCCAAGAGGAGGGCTCTCCTATTGACCCTCACATTCTCCAAAGTAAAGTTGATCAAATAGTTAACCAATTCCAAGCTGAAAGGAAAGACACCCTAAGGACTTCTAGCTCCCATCTTAAACCTACTAAAGCTATAAAGAAGTAACTCGTTTGGTAAGCTTTTCCCCTTTAGTGTTTTATGGATTCCCTATTCATTCTTTCTTTGAGTTCCAAAGGATTGTTAGATCCTGTCAGAGGTTAGAGTATCCAATATTGGTGGAAATCCAACCGATATACACATATCTGAAATTGGACATCACTTGGTCACCCATATGTATGGCCAAACATCTCAAGATAGGAATTAAACATAGGTGCACATGCTCTCTAAAAAGAGTAATCCAATTATCCTAGTGGTTAAGTCTCAAGGTTGGGAAGGAGGACATCTTGACTAGTTCAACCCTTATGGGGAGCATGGGGAGAGACTTTTTCCAAAGAGTTCTAGAGCCTTTTTACTCATATTACTGTAATTTTTACTTGATTCCAAACGGAATTAACACAAGTGGCGATTACACATACCACTTGTGGAATCTAGTGGAAGGAGTTAAATCAATGGTGGAGATCCCACATGCACTTGTGTAGTCCTCCTTAATTTGAGTAACTATATATAGAGGAATAAGGTTGGGAGGAGATTCATCTATTTAGTAAATAGTGGTTCTAATCCTGTAGTTCATTATAGATGTAGCAATGTCTGATAATGCAATATGTTTCTAATCTTTGTAGTGCTTAAGATAGACAAGGCTAGTGATTCTTTTAATTAGATATGCCCAAAAGTTATAATAGATAATAGATCTATTAATCCACTTAGTCGCAAGATTCTTAGCCATTTTTTGGTATAGATGATGTCAAGACCCATTCTGATATAACAACATGATCGCCCTGCATGGAAGACTATGGCGCATGGAAGACTATCGCAGACCATCGCAGACCATCCCGGATAAGTAGTATAATGACAGCAAGGCTGGCAGTGGAAGATTATCTCAGAGCCGCCCACAGCATCCAGGATAAGTATATGAATGGGCAGACGAGAACGACCTGTTCCAACAACATGATTTATGAGTCTATACATTTGTTCTTATTGTACTGTTAAGGTTTTTAAGCATATTCATAACTATATGAACGCACGGAGGACGTTGCTCCAACAAGATGGTATGTGGAAGCTACCTCTACTAGTAAATTGCATTCTTCTGATGATAATGAAAGTGTAGAAACCAATGGATGGCAAGTTGTCACCACTAAGAAATCATCTACCAAAATGAACACAATGGAGGGTAATAAGAATAAGGTTTTCGTCACGGAATTGAATGAGTTCGAGAGAGAATTGATGTCCAAATTGGCCCAAGAGGAGGGTTCTCCTATTCACTCTCACATTTTCCAAAGTAAAGTTGATCAAATAGTTAACCAATTCCAAGCTGAAAGGAAAGACACCCTAAGGACTTCTAGCTCCCATCTTAAACTTACTAAAGCTATAAAGAAGTAACTCGTTTGGTAAGCTTTTCCCCTTTAGTGTTTTATGGATTCCCTATTCATTCTTTCTTTGAGTTCCAAAGGATTGTTAGATCCTGTCATGAGAGGTTTTGTATCCAATATTGGTGGAAATCCAACCGATATACACATTTCTGAAATTGGACATCACTTGGTCACCCATATGTATGGCCAAACATCTCAAGATAGGAATTAAACATAGGTGCACATGCTCTCTAAAAAGAGTAATCCAATTATCCTAGTGGTTAAGTCTCAAGGTTGGGAAGGAGGACATCTGGAATAGTTCAACCCTTACGGGGAGCATGGGGAGAGACATTTTCCAAAGAGTTCTAGAGCCTTTTAACTCATATGAGTCTAATTTTTAGTTGATTCCAAACTGAATTAACACAGGTGGTGATTACACATACCACTTGTGGAATCTAGTGGAAGGATTTAAATCAATGGTGGAGATCCCACATGCACCTGTGTAGTCCTCCTTGATTTGAGTAACTATATATAGAGGAATAAGTTTGGGAGGAGATTCATCTATTTAGTAAATAGTGGTTCTAATCGTGTAGTTCATTATAGATGTAGCAATGTGTGATAATGCAATATTTTTCTAATGTTTGTAGTGCTTAAGATAGGCAAGGTTAGTGATTCTTTTAATTAGATATGCCCAAAAATTATAATAGATATTAGATCTATTAATCCACTTAGTCGCAAGATTCTTAGCCATTTTTTGGTATAGATGATGTCAAGACCCATTCATGCTTAGTTAGACAAGATGAAGACCAAGCTAATTTGGAGATCTTGGCCATGAATTCATAACCTTCCCACATGAACCTTCTTCCCAAACCACACATTTACTTGAGTTGGTTTTTTATAGGCTTCTAAGAAGCAAAAAGGCAATCAAGCATGGGAGAAAATAATGATTAAGAAAACCAAAGTATTCTAGAAAATGATTTTTTATAACAAATACTAGTTAAAATGTTGGCTTCTAAATTTATTCATAACGTGATCCCATCTCTGCATCATAGATATGTTAGATCCATTGGGATCCCTAGTCATCTGGAAATAACAACTTCTCATAAGACATGATTGTGAATAGAAAAGCGATAAGGAAGATAGCTCTCACACACTCTTATTCACAAAGAGAAGAGCACACGGAGATCGTGATACGGAAGAAATATTTTCTTCTAATTCTTCTTTAACATAAAGAAGATATAGGAGAATGACCTAATACAACAATAAAATGAGTACAATATTTAAAGAAGAGTACATAAAGAAAAACATAATGCCCATGAATGAGTGAGTTGGCAAGAAACAAATATGTCATCACTCTTGGTAGGTAAACCGTTGGCTTTAGACGTCTACGGAAGCACGTGAACAACATAAGGGAGAAGAAGAAGAAGCTTGGAGCACAACACACAATGCCGAATGTATTGCTAGAGAAGAAGCTTCGAGCACAACACACAACACACTATGGCGTATGGAAGACTATCACAGACCATCGCGGATAAGTAGTATAATGACAGCAAGGCTGGCAGTCGAAGATTATCTCAGAGCCGCCCACAGCATCCAGGATAAGTATATGAATGGGCAGACGAGTACGACCTGTTCCAACAAGATGATTTATAAGTCTATACATTTGTTCTTATTGTACTATTAAGGTTTTTAAGCATATTCATAACTATATGAATGCACGGAGGACGTTGCTCCAACAAGATGGTATGTGGAAGCTACCTCTACTAGTAAATTGCATTCTTCTCATGATAATGAAAGTGTAGAAACCAATGGATGGCAAGTTGTCACCACTAAGAAATAATCTACCAAAATGAACACAATGGAGGGTAATAAGAATAAGGTTTTCGTCACAGAATTGAATGAGTTCGAGAGAGAATTGATGTCCGAATTGGCCCAAGAGGAGGGATCTCCTATTGACCCTCACATTCTCCAAAGTAAAGTTGATCAAATAGTTAAACCTACTAAAGCTATAAAGAAGTAACTCGTTTGGTAAGCTTTTCCCCTTTAGTGTCAGAAGGGCAAAGGAAAATGATGCTCTTCTACTAGTAACCAGAAATCTGCAAATGCTGCACATTCGAAGAACCAGGATAAAGATGAGAAGAGATCAGAAAAGTAGAAATTGTTTTGCAAGTACTGTAAAAGGAATGATCATATCATAAAGAACTGTCCAAAACTGGCTGCAAAAGAGGCAAAGAAAAAGGAGGATGGAATGGTTGTTGCAGAAGCCTCTACACCAAAAATAGAATCTGCTAATCTTGTGCAGGAAGAAGAATGGGCATTTACTACTGTTTGCAGTTTGGACCCATCTTCTCATGAGCAGTGCATGTCTGCAGTGGACTCAGATGTTTGGTACTTTGATAGTGGCGCGACCAAACATATTACCTCGCAGCCTAGTTTCTTCTCTTCACTCGAGCGTGCCCCTACAGGGAATACTGTCACATGCGCCAACAACTCCTCTTATCCTGTTATGGGAGTTGGTAAGATCATTCTAACTACTATTGATGGTAGTTCTTTCACCTTGTCAGATGCTTTATTTGTGTCAGGGATCAAGAAGAATCTGTTATCAGTTTCTACATTAGCCAAGATTGGCTTGGTTATGAAATTTGTTGATGACAGATGTACAGCTCATGATCCATCAAATGGCGATGCTATTATTGCTTCTGGCATTTTATGTCGTGGGCTACGCTTTGTTTATCTGAATTTTGCTAGTTTGCTACGCATGCAAAAATGTAATATGGTGTCTTCTTTGCCCAAACTTGAGGCACCTACAAAACAAGATTGTGAAGGCTGTATTTTGGGCAAAATGCAGCGTTCCTCCTTTCCAAAAGATGGTTTAGTTAAGGCTACATAGAAATTGCAACTTGTACATAGTGATGTCTATGGTCCTATGCAAACACCCTCTTTTGGAAATTACCTTTACTTCGTGACTTTCATTGATGATTTTTCCAGGCATGCATGGGTATATCCACTCAAAGCAAAGTCCGAAGTGTTCATGTGCATCAATCAATTTTTGGTTTTGGCTGAAAATTTGTCAGCATGTAAAATGGGAACCCTCCGATCTGATCGAGGGGGGGAATATATGTCTTCTGATTTTAATGCATTTCTCGCTGAATGTGGGATAAAACACCAGTGTACAGTGCCGTATACACCTCAATAGAATGGAGTTGCTGAACTAAAGAACAGGTCTCTCATGGAGATGGGGAAGTGTATGGTCAAGAGTCAAGCCTTACCTCATAGTCTCTGGCTTGAGGCTGTCATATGTGCAGCATATGTACTGAACATGTGTCCCACTAAAGCACTGCAGTCTATCACTCCATATGAGGCTTGGCATAACCGCAAGCCATCTGTTGCTCATCTGCGAGTTTTTGGTTGTTTGGCATATGTACTAGTGCATGAACAACATCGCAAAAAATTGTATGATAAGGGAGTAAAATGTATTTTTGTTGGGTACAGTTCTGAAAGTAAAGGCTATCGTCTGTATCATCCACAGACTAAACGCATTCTAGTTAGCCGTGATGTTGTCTTTGTGGAAGATGCTATTCAACCATTGCTTTCATGTACTAAGTAGACATCTGTTAGCTCCAAAGACATGTATGATACTTTGATGCCTCTTTTTACAGGTGGGCAGTCTAGTGCTGGTCCTAATGAGGCAACTTTTCAGCCTTTGCAGGTTTCATATGATGATGCAGATCATTCCATTTTTGATGCAGATTTACATGATGCACTTGTTGATGAGAGAGATGATATTGAGCAGGCAAAAACTATGCCAGAATGGCTGGTGCAGACTTTGCGTGACAGCAAATTAGATGCACCTTTGTCATATCATACTCATTCAGGCTCTCAAAGTGCCTCCTTTGCATGAGATTGCTATGCTATGGGTGCGTCTAGTCTCTATGATGAGAATGAGCCTGTTTCTTTTGATGAAGCACAGAATTCAGAAAATTGGATGGTTGCTATGCAATCTGAATATGATGCTATAATGAAGAATGGTACATGGTCTTTATGTGACTTGCCTCCTGGCAAGAAGGCTATTGGCACTAAGTGGGTATATAAGCTGAAGCATAAACCTGATGGTACAGTTGACAGGTATAAGGCTAGGCTTGTTGCAAAGGGTTATGCGCAGGAAAGAGGCATTGATTTTGATAAGACCTTTGCACCTACATGCCGTATGACTACTGTTCGGAGCATTTGTGCTTGCAGCCCATCATGGTTGGAATGTACATCAATTGGACATTAAAACAACATTTCTAAATGGTGACTTGCATGAAGAAGTGTATGTTTTCAGCCTCGTGTCTTTGTGCAGAAAGGGCATGAAAACCAGGTGTGCAGGTTAAAGAAGGCGAGCATGGAACACAGGGTTCCTCGCAACTGCCAATGTGCTCTGACTGTCAGTGAAGATGGTGGTGGCAGAAGTCTAACCAACACCCAAATCAGCTATAAGGCATCTGAGCCACACACACTCTAGTCGTTGTGGAAGCTGCCCTATACTCAGCCTCACAACTAGAAGTGGCCACAATAGGCTGCTTCTTGCTCAACCAAGATATACATGAGCTACCAAGCATGAAGCAAAAGCCACTAGTGGACACACGAGTGTCATAGCAACCAGCCCAATTAGAGTAACAAAAAGCATGCAAATCTGGCGGTAGTGATCCCCCTTGGGATAAAACAATCCAAGTAGCCGACTACCACTCACATAGTGAAAGATGCGCTAAGTGCCTGCCAATGCTTGACTCCTGGGCAATGCATAAACCTGCTCATCTGTGAGATATCAAACTGAATATCTGGCCGAGTAATGCATAAGTAAATCAAGCATCCAACAGCCTGCTGATAGAGAACAACATCAAATGCATCTCCAACATCATGAAGACTCAATCGTAAACCTGCTTCCATAGGAGTGGCAAAAGGCTTAGAATCTTCAAGGCCAAAACGTTGCAATAATGTGTCAATATATTTCATTTGACACAAAACCATTCCACCATTAGCTTGCATAAACTGAATGCCCAAATAGTGATGTAAATGCCCCAAATCAGACATCTCAAATGAGGCATGCAAGTCAGTCTCAAAATCAGCATTATGCTTCTCAATAGGACCGGTGAGCAGCATGTGGTCAACATAGATAACAATGATCAAAAGCACATCATTTGCACGCTTAACATATAAGGTGCTTTCAATTGGACTATTCTCAAAACCATGTGCAATCAGATAGGCATGTGTCTTCTCATACCAAGCACGTGGTGTTTGCTTTAAACCATATAATGCCTTCTTTAACCTGCACACCTCGTTTTCATGCCCTTTTGCACAGAGCCATGGGGCTCAAAAACATACACTTCTTCATGCAAGTCACCATTCAGAAATGTTGTTTTAATGTCCAACTAATGTACATTCCACCATGATGAGCTGCAAGTGCATAGATGCTCCGAACAATAGTCATACAACATGTAAGTGCAAAGGTCTCATCAAAATCAATGCCTCTTTCCTATGCATAACCCTTCACAATAAGCCTAGCCTTATACCTATCAACACTAGCATCCAGTTTACGCTTCAGCTTGTATACCCACTTAGGACCAATGGCCTTCTTGCCAGGAGGCAAGTCACATAAAGAGCAAGTACCATTCTTCATTATAGCATCATATCCAAATTGCATAGCAGCCATCTAGTTTTCTGAATTTTGTGCTTCATCAAATGAAACACGCTCATTCTCATCATAGAGACTAGATGCAGCATAGCATAGCAATCTAATGCAAAAGAGGCACTATGAGAGCCTAAACGAGTACGATATGACAGAGGTGCATCTAATTTGTTGTCATGCAAAGTCTGCACCAGCCATTTTGGCATACTTTTTGCCTACTCAATATCAACTCTCTCATCAACTAGTGCATCATGTAAATCTGCATTAGAGATGAAATGATCTGCATCATCACATGAAACCTGCAAAGGTTGAGAAGTTTCCTCATCCGGACAAGCACTGGACTATCCACCTGTAAAAAGAGGAAGCCAAGCATCATACATGTCTTTCAAGCTAACAGATGTCTCCTTAGTACATGAAAGCAATGGCTGATAAGCATCTTCCACAAAAACAACATCACGGCTAACCAGAATGTGTTTAGTCTATGGATGATACACAGGATAGCCTTTACTTTCAAAACTATACCCAACAAAAATACATTTTACTCTTTATCATCCAATTTTCTGCGATGTTGTTCAGGCACTAATGCCCAAAAATTATAATAGATAATAGATCTATTAATCCACTTAGTCGCAAGACTCTTAGCCATTTTTTGGTATAGATGATGTCAAGACCCATTCATGCTTAGTTAGACAAGATGAAGACCAAGATAATTTGGAGATCTTGGCCATAATTCATAACCTTCCCACATGAACCTTCTTCCCAAACCACACATTTACTTGAGTTGGTTTTTAATAGGCTTCTAACAAGCAAAAAGGCAATCAAGCATGGGAGAAAATAATGATTAAGAAAACCAAAGTATTCTAGAAAATGATTTTCTATAAAAAATACTAGTTAAAATGTTGGCTTCTAAATTTATTCATAACCCAATCCCATCTTTGCATCATAGATATGTTAGATCCATTGGGATCCCTAGTCATCTGGAAATAACAACTTCTCATAAGATCTGATTGTGAATAGAAAAGCGATAAGGAAGATAGCTCTCACACATTCTTACTCACAAAGAGAAGAGCACACGGAAATCGTGATACGGAAGAAATATTTTCTTCTAATTCTTCTTTTACATAAAGAAGATATAGGAGAATGACCTAATAGAACAATAAAATGAGTACAATATTTAAAGAATAGTACATAAAGAAAAACATAATGCCCATGAATGAGTGAGTTGGCAAGAAACAAATATGTCATCACTCTCGGTAGATAAACCTGTTGGAGTTAGACGTCTACGGAAGCACGTGAACAACACAAGGGAGAAGAAGAAGAAGCTTGGAGCACAACACACAATACCGAATGTATTGCTAGAGAATGTACAAAGATAAGTAGCTCATTAGGGCAATAGGCGTATATACAAGCCGTGGGAAAAAAAAAAAAACTCTCAAAGAGGGAAAAAGTGCCCCGATGGTCCTAGAGTTGGCATCACGAAACCTCCTGTCAAGTCTGTGGGATTAGAGCTGGAGATCCACGTGCGTACCAAGCATGAAGAGAGTCACTACAGATGATGTTGCACGGTTCTTGCGGCCTCTCACTAGAGGTGAGATCAACAGCAGTTATTGGGTATGAAAGTTTACTGTTGCCGACTGCTTCCACAACGGACTGATCGAGACTCAAGCTCCAACGACTCACTGTAGGCTTCCGCGCTCAAGTTTCACTCTCATTTATTTCAACGCTGCCATGGAAAACAAAATCCTTCCTCACCAAGCTTCATCGATGTGCTTGCGCAAGTTTGGGAGAGTAGGCTAAGGCCAGACTTCCTTTATTAAAAAAAAAAAATCAAACTTCCTTGACCGCACCTTGAAGCAAGCTATGAAGAGTACTCCTCATGAAATGAGGGCCTGCCCTTGCACAATTGCATTATTTTCCATTAATTTAATACTTGGTTCTTGAAAAAAAAAAGTAAAAGGGACCACTCGCGGAGACGGTGTCCCGACCAAGGCTCATTAATCTCACACCAAGAATTTGACAGACTCATCTCACATCGACGTGCATCATTTGTGCCGTTGTTGGCTCACGCTCATTAATCTTACATCAAGCGGATTCATCTCACATCACCGATGATTCGTGCCGTTGTTGGCAACTTGGGACTCTGACTGTCAGCTTTCGACGAACTTTAGTCACATCAATCCCATTATCTATGCCACCCTCTCTGCTCACGTCTGTCTGTCTCTGGCTGGAATGACTATTCTTGTGATAGCGATCAAACAATGATATAACAACATGATCGCCCCGCATGGAAGACTATGGCGCATGGAAGACTATCGCAGACCATCGCAGACCATCGCGGATAAGTAGTATAATGACAGCAAGGCTGGCAGTGGAAGATTATCTCAGAGCCGCTCACAGCATCCAGGATAAGTATATGAATGGGCAGACGAGTACGACCTGTTCCAACAACATGATTTATGAGTCTATACATTTGTTCTTATTGTACTGTTAAGGTTTTTAAGCATATTCATAACTATATGAACGCACGGAGGACGTTGCTCCAACAAGATGGTATGTGGAAGCTACCTCTACTAGTAAATTGCATTCTTCTGATGATAATGAAAGTGTAGAAACCAATGGATGGCAAGTTGTCACCACTAAGAAATCATCTACCAAAATGAACACAATGGAGGGTAAGAAGAATAAGGTTTTCGTCACGGAATTGAATGAGTTCGAGAGAGAATTGATGTCCAAATTGGCCCAAGAGGAGGGCTCTCCTATTGACCCTCACATTCTCCAAAGTAAAGTTGATCAAATAGTTAACCAATTCCAAGCTGAAAGGAAAGACACCCTAAGGACTTCTAGCTCCCATCTTAAACCTACTAAAGCTATAAAGAAGTAACTCGTTTGGTAAGATTTTCCCCTTTAGTGTCAGAAGGGCAAAGGAAAATGGAGCTCTTCTACTTGTAAGCAGAAATCTGCAAATGCTGCACATTCGAAGAACCAGGATAAAGATGAGAAGAGATAAAAAAAGTAGAAATTGTTTTGCAAGTACTGTAAAGGGAATGATCATATCATAAAGAACTGTCCAAAACTAGCTGCAAAAGAGGCAAAGAAAAAGGAGGATGGAATGGTTGTTGCAGAAGCCTCTACACCAAAAATAGAGTCTGCTAATCTTGTGCAGGAAGAAGAATAGGCATTTACTACTGTTTGCAGTTTTGAGCCATCTTCTCATGAGCAGTGCATGTCTGCAGTGGACTCAGATGTTTGGTACTTTGATAGTGGGGCGACCAAACATATTACCTCGCAGCCTAGTTTCTTCTCTTCACTCGAGCCTGCCTCTACAGGGAATACTGTCACATGTGCCAACAACTCCTCTTATCCTGTTATGGGAGTTGGTAAGATCATTCTAACTACTGTTGATGGTAGTTCTTTCACCTTGTCAGATGCTTTATTTGTGCCAGGGATCAAGAAGAATCTGTTATCAGTTTCTGCATTAGCCAAGATTGGCTTGATTGTGAAATTTGTTGATGACAGATGTACAGTTCATGATCCATCAAATGGTGATGTTATTATTGCTTCTCGCATTTTATGTTGTGGGCTGTATAAGCTCATAGACTATGAAAGATCTGTGAACGATTCGGCATGTGCAGTTCATGATTCTCAGGCTATGTCAGATGCAAAGCTTTGGCATGCACGCTTTGTTCATCTGAATTTTGCTAGTTTGCTACGCATGCAAAAATCTAATATGGTGTCTTCTTTGCCCAAACTTGAGGCACCTAGAAAACAAGAGTGTGAAAGCTGTATTTTGGGCAAAATGCAGCGTTCCTCCTTTCCAAAAGATGGTTTAGTTCAGGCTACATAGAAATTGCAACTTGTACATAGTGATGTCTATGGTCTTATGCAGACAGCCTCTTTTGGAAATTACCTTTACTTCGTGACTTTCATTGATGATTTTTCCAGGCATGCATGGGTATATCCACTCAAAGCAAAGTCCGAAGTGTTCATGTGCTTCAATCAGTTTTTGGTTTTGGGTGAAAATTTGTCAGCATGTAAAATGGGCACCCTCCGTTCTGATCGAGGGGGGGAATATATGTCTTTTGATTTTAATGCATATCTGGTTGAACGTGGGATAAAACACCAGTGTACAGTGCCATATACACCTCAATAGAATGGAGTTGCTGAACTGAAGAACAGGTCTCTCATGGTGATGGCGAGGTGTATGGTCAAGAGTCAAGCCTTACCTCATAGTTTCTGGCTTGAGGCTGTCATATGTGCAGCATATGTACTGAACATGTGTCCCACTAAAGCACTGCAGTCTTTCACTCCATATGAGGCTTGGCATAACCGCAAGCCATCTGTTGCTCATCTGCGAGTTTTTGGTTGTTTGGCATATGCACTAGTGCATGAACAACATCGTAGAAAATTGGATGATAGGGCAGTAAAATGTATTTTTGTTGGGTACAGTTCTGAAAGTAAAGGCTATCGTCTGTATCATCCACAGACTAAACGCATTCTGGTTAGCCGTGATGTTGTCTTTGTGGAAGATGCTATTCAGCCATTGCTTTCATGTACTAAGTATACATCTGTTAGCTCCAAAGACATGTATGATACTTTGATGCCTCTTTTTATAGGTGGACAGTCTAGTGCTGGTCCTAATGAGGTATCTTTTCAGCCTTTGCAGGTTTCATATGATGATGCAGATCATTCCATTTCTGATGCCGATTTACATGATGCACTTGTTGATGAGAGAGCTGATATTGAGTAGGCAAAAACTATGCCAAAATGGCTGGTGCAGACTTTGCGTGAAAGCAAATTAGATGCACCTTTGTCATATCATACTCGTTCAGGCTCTCAAAGTGCCTCCTTTGCATCAGATTGCTATGCTATGGGTGCGTCTAGTCTCTATGATGAGAATGAGCGTGTTTCTTTTGATGAAGCACAGAATTCAGAAAATTGGATGGCTGTTATGCAATCTGAATATGATGCTATAATGAAGAATGGTACATGGTCTTTATGTGACTTGCCTCCTGGCAAGAAGTCTATTGGCACTAAGTGGGTATACAAGTTGAAGCGTAAACCTGATGGTACAGTTGACAGGTATAAGGCTAGGCTTGTTGCAAAGGGTTATGCGCAGGAAAGAGGCATTAAGTTTGATTAGACCTTTGCACCTACATGCCGTATGACTACTGTTCGGAGCACTTGTGCACTTGCAGCCCATCATGGTTGGAATGTACATCAATTGGACATTAAAACAACATTTCTGAATGGTGACTTGCATGAAGAAGTGTATGTTTTTCAGCCCCGTGGCTTTGTGCAGAAAGGGTATGAAAACGAGGTGTGCAGGTTAAAGAAGGCATTATATGGTTTAAAGCGAGCACCATGTGCTTGGTATGAGTAGATACATGCCTATCTGGATGCACATGGTTTTGAGAACAGTCCACGTGAAAGCACCTTATATGTTAAGCATGCTAATGATGTGCTTCTGATCATTGTTGTCTATGTTGACGACATGATGCTCACTAGTCCTATTGAGAAGCATATTGGTTATTTCAAGGCTGATTTGCATGCCTCATTTGAGATGTCTGATTTGGGGCATTTGCACCACTATTTGGGCATTCAATTTATGCAAGTTGATGGTGGAATGGCTTTGTTGCAAACGAAATATATTGACAAATTGTTGCAGTGTTTTGGCCTTGAAGACTGTAAGCTTATTGCCACTCCTATCGAGACAGGTTTACGATTGAGTCTTCATGATGCTGAAGATGCATTTGATGCTATTCTCTATCAGCAAGCTATTGGATGCTTGATTTACTTATACATTACTCGGCAAGATATTCAATTTTTTGTCACACAGATGAGCAGGTTTATGCATTGCCCAGGAGTCACGCATTGGAAGGTGGTTAAGCGCATCTTTCGTTACTTGAGTGGTACTCGGCTACTTGGGTTGTTTTATCCCAAGGGGGGATCACTACCACCAGATTTGCATGCTTTTTCTAACTCAGATTGGGCTGGTTGCTATGACACTCGTGTGTCCACGAGTGGTTTTTGCTTCATGCTTGGTAGCCCATGTATATCATGGTTGAGCAAGAAGCAGCCTACTGTGGCCACTTCCAGTTGTGAGGCTGAGTATAGGGCAGCTTTCATGGCTACTGTTAAGTGTGTGTGGCTCAGATGCCTATGGTTGATCTGGGTGTTGGTCAGACTTCTACCACCACCATCTTCACTGACAGTTAGAGCGCATTGGCAACTGCAAGGAACCCTGTGTTCCATGCTCGTACTAAGCACATTGAGGTGCATTATCATTGTGTCAGGGAGAGGTTCTGTGCTGGGGAGATGAGCTTGGCATATGTGCCCACGCAAGAGAACATTGCGAACCTTTTCACAAAGGCTCTGTCTAGGGAGAAGTTTGAAGCTTTCCGCAAAGCTTTGGGCGTACTTCCTTTTGTGGAGTGATTTCCACATAGCTTGTACTTCCTTATACATGGCTGCCAGCTCCTTATTCACCGCATCACTCCCAGTGGGGATTTGTTGATATATTTAGGTAGTGATGTGTGTGAACACTCTAGGACTGCCGGGGCACTTTTTTCCCTCTTTAGGAGGTTTTTTTCCCCCGGCTTGTATATACGCCTATTGCCCTAATGGGTTGCTTATCTTTGTACACTCTCTAGTAATACATTCAGTATTGTCTGTTTGTGCTCCAAGATTCTTCTTCTTCCTTGTGCTGTTCGCGTGCTTCCGTAGACGTCGAACACCAACATAAACCACAATGATCAGAAGTACATCATTAGCATGCTTAACATATAAGGTGCTTTCAGTTGGACTGCTCTCAAAACCATTGTAATCAGATAGGCATGTATCTTCTCATACGAAGCACATGGTGCTTGATTTAAACCATATAATGCCTTCTTTAACCTGCATACCTGGTTTTCATGCCCTTTTTGCACAAAGCCACGGTGCTGAAAAACATACAATTCTTCAAGCAAGTCGCCATTTTGAAATGACGTTTTAATGTCCAATTGATGTACATTCCAACCATGACAACTTGCAAGTGCATAGATGCTCCGAACACTAGTCATACGGCATGTAGGTGCAAAGGTCTTCATCAAAATCAATGCCTCTTTCCTACACATAGCCCTGCGATGGATATCTCCCCAATTAGTCACCGTATCAGTCGGTGGCCACCAGTCATCGCGACGGATAGCTCCAAGCTCCTGGCCATCATGAAACCTCCTGTCAAGTCCGTTGCGATTAGAGCTGGAGATCCACGTGTGTACCAAGCATGAAGAGAGTCACTACAGATGATGTTGCACGGTTCTTGCGGCCTCTCACTAGAGGTGAGATCAACAGCAGCTATTGGGTATGAAAGTTTACTGTTGCAAACTGCTTCCACGACGGACTGATCGAGACTCAGGCTCCAACGACTCATTGTAGGCTTCCGTGCTCAAGTTTCACTCTCGTTTCTTTCAACGCTGCCATGGAAAACAAAATCCTTCCTCTCCAACCTTCATCGATCTGCTTGGGCAAGTTCGGGAGAGTAGGCTAAGGCCGGACTTCCTTTATTAAAAAAAAAAATCAAACTTCCTTGAACGCACCTTGAAGCAAGCTATGAAGAGTACTCCTCATGAAATGAGGGCCTGCCCCTTGCACAATTGCATTATTTTCCATTAATTTAATACTTGCTTCTTCAAAAAAAAAAGTAAAAGGGACCCACTCGCGGAGACGGTCTCCCGACCAAGGCTCATTAATCTCACACCAATAATTTGACAGACTCATCTCACATCGATGTGCATCATTTGTGCCGTTGTTGGCTCACGCTCATTAATCTTACATCAAGCGGATTCATCTCACATCACCGATGATTCGTGCCGTTGTTGGCAACTTGGGACTCTGACTGTCAGCTTTCGACGAACTTTAGTCACATCAATTCCATTATCTATGCCACCCTCTCTGCTCACGTCTGTATGCCACCCTCTCTGCTCACGTCTGTCTGTCTCTGGCTGGAATGACTATTCTTGTGATAGCGATTAAACAATGATATAACAACATGATCGCCCCGCATGGAAGACTATCGCAGACCATCGCGGATAAGTAGTATAATGACAGCAAGGCTGGCAGTGGAAGATTATCTCAGAGCCGCCCACAACATCCAGGATAAGTATATGAATGGGCAGACGAGTACGACCTGTTCCAACAACATGATTTATGAGTCTATACATTTGTTCTTATTGTACTGTTAAGGTTTTTAAGCATATTCATAACTATATGAACGCACGGAGGACGTTGCTCCAACAAGATGGTATGTGGAAGCTACCTCTACTAGTAAATTGCATTCTTCTCATGATAATGAAAGTGTAGAAACCAATGGATGGCAAGTTGTCACCACTAAGAAATCATCTACCAAAATGAACACAATGGAGGGTAATAAGAATAAGGTTTTCGTCACGGAATTGAATGAGTTCGAGAGAGAATTGATGTCCAAATTGGCCCAAGAGGAGGGCTCTCCTATTGACCCTCACATTCTCCAAAGTAAAGTTGATGAAATAGTTAACCAATTCCAAGCTGAAAGTAAAGACACCCTAAGGACTTCTAGCTCCCGTCTTAAACCTACTAAAGCTATAAAGAAGTAACTCATTTGGTAAGCTTTTCCCCTTTAGTGCTTTATGGATTCTCTATTCATTCTTTCTTTGAGTTCCAAAGGATTGTTAGATCCTGTCAGGGGTTAGAGTATCCAATATTGGTGGAAATCTCTTGCAGTGTACCCTAACTTTATCTACCTCCAAGAGGTGAAAATTTCTTTCCTTTTTGTTTGACTATTCCATTCTCCTATGAGAAATTGGAATATGGAATGGAATTGTTTGCTTTTCTAGGGGAAGAAACAAGTGAGATTGTCTTGTCTCCTATAATAGAGTCATCACTGGTGGTTCTTATAATCTGTAACAAATGTGGATCTTCCACCTCTGCTTCCTTTATCTCTTGAAGCAATGAGCTTTTGATTCATTATCCGTGATAATGTATCAACAAATATATTCTCTTTGCCTCTTCTATACAAGATTTCCATGTGAAACTCCTACATGAGCTTAGCCCAATGAGTATTGGAGTTAGATGTGTGCTGAAGCACGCGAATAACACAAGGAAGAAGAAGAAGCTTGGAGCACAACATACAATACTGAATGTATTACTAGACAATGTACAAAGATAAGTAGCCCATTAGGGCAATAGGCGTATATACATGCCGGGGAGAAAGACCTTAAAGAGGGAAAAAAGTGCCCCTAAGGGTCCTAGTGTGTTCACACACATCACTACCTAAATATATCAACAAATCCTCCTTGGGAGTGATGCGGTGAACAAGGAGCTGGCACTCACGTATGAAATCACTCGACAAAAGGAAGTAAGCGCAAAGTTTTGCGGAAAGCTTCAAACTTCTCCCTATGCAGAGCCTTCGTGAAAAGGTCCGCAATGTTCTCCTCCATCGGCACATATGCCAAGCTGATCTCCCCAGTAGAGAACCTCTCCCTGACATAGTGATAATGCACCTCAATGTGCTTAGTGCGAGCATGGAACACAGGGTTCCTCGCAACTGCCAATGTGCTCTAACTGTCAATGAAGATGGTGGTGGCAGAAGTCTAACCAACACCCAAATCACCTATAAGGCATCTGAGCCACACACACTTTAGTTGTTGTGGAAGCTGCCCTATACTCAGCCTCACAACTAGAAGTGGCCACAATAGGCTACTTCTTGCTCAACCAAGATATACATGAGCTACCAAGCATGAAGCAAACGCCACTAGTGGACACATGATGACGTCTGACTCCAATAATTGGTATCAGAGCAGGTCGTCGCTTCATCTAGGGTGCCGTCGACACTCCTCTGTTTGCAGTCTCAGATTTGCATGAAATTTGGTGAGCATACTCAGGGTGTTTTCGGGATCAAAACAGCTTCGCTGTGTGGTGCCAAAGTCATGATCTGAGCTCGTTTCGGCCTTCGAATGCACTATCGTAGTGCTTGTGTAGGCTATTTCATCCTTTTCTGCCAAAGGTATATACCAGTTTCTGTTCGCAAGTATAAGCATCTCGAAGTCTGCTACAAGTCTAGCGGAATTCGTCTGGGCAATTCTGTTCAAATTTTTGAGATATAGTCAATTTTCTGCATCAAGGTATTTTAGTCACCGGCCATGGCTGAAAGTAGTGATGTATTCCGTATGTTGGCTGTTGAGGATAAGTTGGATGGTACCAACTACCCGTTATGGGCTTATATGATGTAGCATGTTTTGGTTGCAAAAGGATTGTGGAACATTGTGTAGGGTGTTGAAAGACGTCCTGCTACAGCTCTGACTACACGTACTGCAAATACAGGTGTTGGAGCTGATGAAGATGGTGTCAAAGATGATACTCCACAGATTCCTATTCGTGCTACTGTTTCTGCTGCACCTACTGTAGAGCAGATTCGTTGGGATGGCAGAGGTGCCCAGGCACATGCATTGATAGCTTTGTCTATCAAACATGCCATTATTCCTCATATTCGCTCTTGCAGAACAGCTAGGGATGCTTGGGATACACTTACCACATTGTACCAAGCTAGGAATAAGGCTCGTGTTGCTTACCTCCGAAAACAGTTGGAGAGTGAGCACATGAATGAAGGTGAGTCTATAGATAGTTTCTTAACCAAGATCAAAGATTTGAAGGAACAGTTGATTTCTGCTGATGAGGTTATACCAGATAGCTCACTTGTGCAGACCGTTCTAAATGGTCTTCCTGATTCATATCAGAGTTTTGCTTCTACTCTTCGGTTGATGATGAAAGGCAATCCGAATGCCTTATCATTTGAGGAGTTAGTCTCTGTTCTGTTGCAGGAAGATTAGTCCAGGCAGAACACGTCCATTATGCGTGTTGTAGATCAAGCTTTCCTGGCTAGTCAGAAGGGCAAAGGAAAATGGAGCTCTTCTACTAGTAAGCAGAAATCTGCAAATGCTGCACATTCAAAGAACATGGATAAAGATGAGAAGAAATGAGAAAAGTAGAAATTGTTTTGCAAGTACTGTAAAGGGAATGATCATATCATAAAGAACTGTCCGAAAGTGGCTGCAAAAGAGGCAAAGAAAAAGGAGGTTGGAATGGTTGTTGCAGAAGCCTCTACACCAAAAATAGAGTCTATTAATCTTGTGCAGGAAGAAGAATGGTCATTTACTACTGTTTGCAGTTTTGACCCATCTTCTCATGAGCAGTGCATGTGTGCAGTGGACTCAGATGTTTGGTACTTTGACAGTGGGGCGACCAAACATATTACCTCGCAGCCCAGTTTCTTCTCTTCACTCGAGCCTGCCCCTACAGGGAATACTGTCACATGCACCAACAACTCCTCTTATCCTGTTATGGGAGTTGGTAAGATCATTCTAACTACTGTTGATGGTAGTTCTTTCATCTTGTCAGATGCTTTATTTGTGCCAGGGATCAAGAAGAATCTGTTATCAGTTTCTGCATTAGCCAAGATTGGCTTGGTTGTGAAATTTGTTGATGACAGATGTACAATTCATGATCCATCAAATGGCCATGTTATTATTGCTTCTGGCATTTTATATCGTGCGATGTATAAGCTAATAGACTATGAAAGATCTGTGAATGATTCGGCATGTGCAGTTCATGATTCTCAGGCTATGTCAGATGCAAAGCTTTGGCATGCACGCTTTGTTCATTTGAATTTTGCTAGTTTGCTACGCCTGAAGAAATCTAATATGGTGTCTTCTTTGCACAAACTTGAGGCACCTAGAAAACAAGTTTGTGAAGGCTGTATTTTGGGCAAAATGCAGCATTCCTCCTTTCCAAAAGATGGTTCAGTTCGGGCTACATAGAAATTGCAACTTGTACATAGTGATGTTTGTGGTCCTATGTAGACACCCTCTTTTGAAAATTACCTTTACTTCATGACTTTCATTGATGATTTTTCCAGGCTTGCATGGGTATATCCACTCAAAGCAAAGTCGAAAGTGTTCATGTGCTTCAATCAGTTTTTGGTTTTCGCTGAAAATGTGTCAGCATGTAAAATGGGCACCCTCCGTTCTGATCGAGGGGGGGAATATATGTCTTCTAATTTCAATGCATTTCTGGCTGAATGTGGGATAAAACACCAGTGTACAGTGCTGTATACACCTCAACAGAATGGAGTTGCTGAACTGAAGAACAGGTCTCTCATGGAGATGGCGAGGTGTATGGTCAAGAGTCAAGCCTTACCTCATAGTTTCTGGCTTGAGGCTGTCATGTGTGCAACATATGTACTGAACAGGTGTCCCACTAAAGCACTGCAATCTATCAATCCATATGAGGCTTGGCATGACCGCAAGCCATCTGTTCCTCATCTGCGAGTTTTTGGTTGTTTGGCATATGCACTAGTGCGTGAACAACATCACAGAAAATTGGATGATAAGGCAGTAACATGTATTTTTGTTGGGTACAGTTCTGAAAGTAAAGGCTATTGTCTGTATCATCCACAGACTAAATGCATTCTAGTTACCCGTGATGTTGTCTTTGTGGAAGATGCTATTCAGCCATTGCTTTCATGTACTAAGGAGACATCTGTTAACTCCAAAGACATGTATGATACTCTGATGCCTCTTTTTACAGGTGGACAGTCTAGTGCTGGTCCTAATGAGGCAACTTTTCAGCCTTTGCAGGTTTCATATGATAATGCAGATCATTCCATTTCTGATGCAGATTTACATGATGCACTTGTTGATGAGAGAGCTGATATTGAGCAGGCAAAAACTATGCCAAAATGGCTGGTGCAGACTTTGCGTGACAGCAATTTAGATGCACCTTTGTCATATCATACGCGTTCAGGCTCTCAAAGTGCCTCCTTTGCATCAGATTGCTATGCTATGGGTGCGTCTTGTCTCTATGATGAGAATGAGCTTGTTTCTTTTGATGAAGCACAGAATTCAGAAAATTGGATGGCTGCTATGCAATCTGAATATGATGCTATAATGAAGAATGGTACATGGTCTTTATGTGACTTGCCTCCTGGCAAGAAGGCTATTTGCACTAAGTGGGTATACAAGCTGAAGGGTAAACCTGATGGTACAGTTGACAGGTATAAGGCTAGGCTTGTTGCAAAGGGTTATGCGCAGGAAAGAGGCATTGATTTTGATGAGACCTTTGCACCTACATGCCGTATGACTACTGTTCGGGGCATTTGTGCACTTGCAGCCCATCATGGTTCGAATGTACATCAATTGGACATTAAAATAGCATTTCTGAATGGTGACTTGCATGAAGAAGTGTATGTTTTTCAGCCCCGTGGCTTTGTGCAGAAAGGGCATGAAAACCAGGTGTGCAGGTTAAAGAAGGCATTATATGGTTTAAAGCAAGCACCACGTGCTTGGTATGAGAAGATACATGCCTATCTGGATGCACATGGTTTTGAGAACATTCCAACTAAAAGCACCTTATATGTTAAGCGTGCTAGTGATGTGCTTCTGATCATTGTTGTCTATGTTGACGACATGCTGCTCACTGGTCCTATTGAGAAGCATATTGCTGATTTCAAGGGTGATTTGCATACCCCATTTGAGATGTCTGATTTGGGGCATTTGCATCACTATTTGGGCATTCAGTTTATGCAAGTTGATGGTGGAATGGCTTTGTGTCAAACGAAATATATTGACAAATTATTGTAGTGTTTTGGCCTTGAAGACTGTAAGCCTATTGCCACTCCTATGGAGACAGGTTTACGATTGAGTCTTCATGATGCTGGAGATGCATTTGATGCTATTCTCTATCAGCAGGCTATTGGATGCTTGATTTACTTATGCATTACTCGGTGAGATATTCAATTTGCTGTCTCACAGATGAGCTGGTTTATGAATTGCCCAGGAGTCATGCATTGGAAGGCGGTTAAGCGCATCTTTCGCTACTTGAGTGCTACTCGGCTACTTGGGTTGTTTTATCCCAAGGGGGGATCACTAGCACCAGATTTGCATGCTTTTTCTAACTCAGATTGGGCTGGTTGCTATGACACTCATGTGTCCACCAGTGGATTTTGCTTCATGCTTGGTAGCTCATGTATATCTTGGTTGAGCAAGAAGCAGCCTACTGTGGCCACTTCCAGTTGTGAGGCTGAGTATAGGGCAGCTTTCACGGCTACTGTTGACTATGTGTGGCTCAGACGCCTTATGGCTGATTTGGGTGTTGGTCAGACTTCTGCCACCACCATCTTCATTGACAGTTAGAGCGCATTGGCAACTGCGAGGAACCCTGCGTTCCATGCTCGCACTAAGCACATTGAGGTGCATTATCATTATGTCAGGGAGAGGTTCTCTGCTGGGGAGATCAGCTTGGCATATGTGCCCACGCAGGAGAACATTGCAAACCTTTTCATGAAGGCTCTACCTAGGGAGAAGTTTGAAGCTTTCTGCAAAGCTTTGGGCTTACTTCCTTTTGTGGAGTGATTTCCACATAGCTTGGCACTTCCTTATACATGAGTGCCAACTCCTTGTTCAGCGCATCACTCCCAGGGGGGACTTGTTGATATATTTAGGTAGTGATGTGTGTGAACACTCTAGGACCACCTGGGCACTTTTTTCCCTCTTTAGGAGGTTTTTTCCCCGGCTTGTATATAGGCTTATTGCCCTAATGGGCTGCTTATCTTTGTACATTCTCTAGTAATACATTTAGTATTTTGTGTTTGCGCTCCAAGCTTCTTCTTCTTCCTTGTGCTGTTCGCGTGCTTCTGCAGATGTCTAACTCCAACATAAACCACAATGATCAGAAGTACATCATTAGCATGCTTAACATATAAGGTGCTTTCAGTTGGACTGCTCTCAAAACCAGTGTAATCAGATAGGCATGTATATTCTCATACGAAGCACATGGTGCTTGATTTAAACTATATAATGCCTTTAACCTGCATACCTGGTTTTCATGCCCTTTTTGCACAAAGCCACGGTGCTGAAAAACATACAATTTCTCATGCAAGTCGCCATTTTGAAATGACGTTTTAATGCCCATGCTCTGAACACTAGTGATACGGCATGTAGGTGCAAAGGTCTTCATCAAAATCAATGCCTCTTTCCTACACATAACCCTGCGATGGATATCTCCCCAATTAGTCACCATATCAGTCAGTCGCCACCAGTCATCACGACGGATAGCTCCAAGCTCCTGGCCATCATGCAACCTCCTGTCAAGTCCGTTGCGATTAGAGCTGGAGATCCACGTGCGTACCAAGCATGAAGAGAGTCAATACAGATGATGTTGCACGGTTCTTGCGGTCTCTCACTAGAGGTGAGATCAACAACAGTTATTGGGTATGAAAGTTTAGTGTTGCCGACTGCTTCCACGATGGACTGATCGAGACTCAGGCTCCAACGACTCACTGTAGGCTTCCGTGCTCAAGTTTCACTCTCGTTTCTTTCAACGCTGCCATGGAAAACAAAATCCTTCCTCTCCAAGCTTCATCGATGTGCTTGCGCAAGTTTGGGAGAGTAGGCTAAGGCCGGACTTCCTTTATTAAAACAAAAAAATCAAACTTCCTTGAACGCGCCTTGAAGCAAGCTATGAAGAGTACTCCTCATGAAATGAGTGCCTGCCCTTGCACAATTGCATTATTTTCCATTAATTTAATACTTGCTTCTTCAGAAAAAAAAGTAAAAGGGACCCACTCGCGGAGACGGTCTCCCGACCAAGGCTCATTAATCTCACACCAAGATTTTGACAGACTCATCTCACATCGACGTGCATCATTTGTGCCGTTGTTGGCTCACGCTCATTAATCTTACATCAAGCGGATTCATCTCACATCACCGATGATTCGTGCCATTGTTGGCAACTTGGGACTCTGACTGTCAGCTTTCGACGAACTTTAGTCACATCAATCCCATTATCTATGCCACCCTCTCTGCTCACGTCTGTCTGTCTCTGGCTGGAATGACTATTCTTGTGATAGCGATTAAACAATGATATAACAACATGATCGCCCCGCATGGAAGACTATGGCGCATGGAAGACTATCGCAGACCATCGCAGACCATCGCGGATAAGTAGTATAATGACAGCAAGGCTGGCAGTGGAAGATCATCTCAGAGCCGCCCACAGCATCCAGGATAAGTATATGAATGGGCATACGAGTACGACCTGTTCCAACAACATGATTTATGAGTCTATACATTTGTTCTTATTGTACTGTTAAGGTTTTTAAGCATATTCATAACTATATGAACGCACGGAGGACGTTGCTCCAACAAGATGGTATGTGGAAGCTACCTCTACTAGTAAATTGCATTCTTCTGATGATAATGAAAGTGTAGAAACCAATGGATGGCAAGTTGTCACCAGTAAGAAATCATCTACCAAAATGAACACAATGGAGGGTAATAAGAATAAGGTTTTCGTCACGGAATTGAATGAGTTCGAGAGAGAATTGATGTCCAAATTGGCCCAAGAGGAGGGCTCTCCTATTGACCCTCACATTCTCCAAAGTAAAGTTGATCAAATAGTTAACCAATTCCAAGCTGAAAGGAAAGACACCCTAAGGACTTCTAGCTCCCATCTTAAACCTACTAAAGCTATAAAGAAGTAACTCGTTTGGTAAGCTTTTCCCATTTAGTGTTTTATGGATTCCCTATTCATTCTTTCTTTGAGTTCCAAAGGATTGTTAGATCCTGTCAGAGGTTAGAGTATCCAATATTGGTGGAAATCCAACCGATATACACATATCTGAAATTGGACATCACTTTGTCACCCATATGTATGGCCAAACATCTCAAGATAGGAATTAAACATAGGTGCACATGCTCTCTAAAAAGAGTAATCCAATTATCCTAGTGGTTAAGTCTCAAGGTTGGGAAGCAGGACATCTGGACTAGTTCAACCCTTATGGGGAGCATGGGGAGAGACTTTTTCCAAAGAGTTCTAGAGCCTTTTAACTCATCTTAGTGTAATTTTTACTTGATTCCAAACTGAATTAACACAAGTGGCGATTACACATACCACTTGTGGAATCTAGTGGAAGGAGTTAAATCAATGGTGGAGATCCCACATGCACCTATGTAGTCCTCCTTGATTTGAGTAACTATATATAGAGGAATAAGTTTGGGAGGAGATTCATCTATTTAGTAAATAGTGGTTCTAATCGTGTAGTTCATTATAGATGTGTAGCAATGTCTGATAATGCAATATTTTTCTAATGTTTGTAGTGCTTAAGATAGACAAGGTTAGTGATTCTTTTAATTAGATATGCCCAAAAGTTATAATAGATATTAGATCTATTAATCCACTTAGTCGCAAGATTCTTAGCCATTTTTTGGTATAGATGATGTCAAGACCCATTCATGCTTAGTTAGACAAGATGAAGACCAAGCTAATTTGGAGATCTTGGCCATGAATTCATAACCTTCCCACATGAACCTTCTTCCCAAACCACACATTTACTTGAGTTGGTTTTTAATAGGCTTCTAACAAGCAAAAAGGAAATCAAGCATGGGAGAAAATAATGATTAAGAAAACCAAAGTATTCTAGAAAATGATTTTTTATAAAAAATACTAGTTAAAATGTTGGCTTCTAAATTTATTCATAACGCGATCCCATCTCTGCATCATAGATATGTTAGATCCATTGGGATCCCTAGTCATCTGGAAACAACAACTTCTCTTAAGATATGATTGTGAATAGAAAAGCGATAAGGAAGATAGCTCTCACACACTCTTAGTCACAAAGAGAAGAGCACACGGAGATCGTGATACGGAAGAAATATTTTCTTCTAATTCTTCTTTTACATAAAGAAGATATAGGAGAATGACATAATACAACAATAAAATGAGTACAATATTTAAAGAATAGTACATAAAGAAAAACATAATGCCCATGAATGAGTGAGTTGGCAAGAAACAAATATGTCATCACTCTCGGTAGATAAACCGGTTGGAGTTAGACGTCTACGGAAGCACGTGAACAACATAAGGGAGAAGAAGAAGAAGCTTGGAGCACCACACACAATGCCGAATGTATTGCTAGAGAATGTACAAAGATAAGTAGCCCATTAGGGCAATAGGCATATATACAAGCCGTGGGAAAAAAAAAACTCTCAAAGAGGGAAAAAATGCCCCGATGGTCCTAGAGTGTTCACACACATCACTACCTGAATATATCAACAAATGCCCCCCTAGGATTCATGTGGTGAATAAGTAGCTAGCACTCATGTATAAGGAAGTTCCAAGCTATGTGGAAATCACTCCTCAA
This sequence comes from Ceratopteris richardii, assembly GCA_020310875.1. Taxonomy (NCBI): domain Eukaryota; kingdom Viridiplantae; phylum Streptophyta; class Polypodiopsida; order Polypodiales; family Pteridaceae; genus Ceratopteris; species Ceratopteris richardii. The sequence continues at coordinate 28,968,189 of CM035438.1, forward strand.
AAGGAAGTAAGATCAAAGCTTTGCGAAAAGCTTCAAACTTCTCCCTAGGCAGAGCCTTCATGAAAAGGTCTACAATGTTCTCCTGCGTGGGCACATATGCCAAGTCGATCTCCCCAGTAGAGAACCTCTCCCTGACATAATGATAATGCACCTCAATGTGCTTAGTGCGAGCATGGAACACAGGGTTCCTCGCAACTGCCAATGCACTCTGACTGCCACTGAAGATGGTGGTGGCAGAACATTGACCAACCCTCTGATGATAATGAACGCACGGAGGACGTTGCTCCAACAAGATGCTATGTGGAAGCTACCTCTACTAGTAAATTGCATTCTTCTGAAGATAATGAAAGTGTAGAAACCAATGGATGGCAAGTTATCACCACTAAGAAATCATCTACCAAAATGAACACAATGGAGGGTAATAAGAATAAGGTTTTCGTCAAGGAATTGAATGAGTTCGAGAGAGAATTGATGTCCAAATTGGCCCAAGAGGAGGGCTCTCCTATTGACCCTCACATTCTCCAAAGTAAATTTGATCAAATAGTTAACCAATTCCAAGTTGAAAGTAAAGACACCCTAAGGACTTCTAGCTCCTGTCTTAAACCTACTAAAGCTATAAAGAAGTAACTCATTTGGTAAGCTTTTCCCCTTTAGTGCTTTATGGATTCTCTATTCATTCTTTCTTTGAGTTCCAAAGAATTGTTAGATCCTGTCAGAGGTTAGAGTATCCAATATTGGTGGAAATCTCTTGCAGTGTACCCTAACTTTATCTACCTCCAAGAGGTGAAAATTTCTCTCCTTTCCGTTTGACTATTCCATTCTCCTATGAGAAATTGGAATATCGAATGGAATTGTTTGCTTTTCCAGGGGAAGAAACAAGTGAGATTGTCTTGTCTCCTATAATAGATTCATCACTAGTGGCTCTTATAATCTGTAACAAATGTGGATCTTCCACCTCTGCTTCCTTTACCTCATGAAGCAATGAGCTTTCGATTCATTATCCGTGATAATGTATCAGCAACTGTATTCTCTTTGCCTCTTCTATACAAGATTTCCATGTGAAACTCCTGCATGAGCTAAGCCCAATGAGTATTGGAGTTAGATGTGTGCTGAAGCACGCGAATAACACAAGGAAGAAGAAGAAGCTTGGAGCACAACATACAATACTGAATGTATTACTAGACAATGTATAAAGATAAGTAGCCCATTAGGGCAATAGGCGTATATACATGCTGGGGAAAAAGACCTCCTAAAGAGGGAAAAAAATGCCCCTGAGGTTCCTAGTGTGTTCACACACATCACTACCTAAATATATCAACAAATCCCCCTTGGGAGTGATGCTGTGAACAAAAAGCTGGCACTCACATATGAAATCACTCGACAAAAGGAAGTAAGCCCAAAGTTTTGCGGAAAGTTTCAAACTTCTCCCTACGCAGAGCCTTCGTGAAAAGGTGTGCAATGTTCTCCTCCATGGGCAAATATGTCAAGCTGATCTCCCCAGCAGAGAACCTCTCCCTGACATAGTGATAATGCACCTCAATGTGCTTAGTGCAAGCATGGAACACAGGGTTCCTCGCAACTGCCAATGTGGTCTGACTGTCAGTGAAGATGGTGGTGGTAGAAGTCTAACCAACACCCAAATTAGTTATAAGGCATCGGAGCCACACACACTCTAGTCGCTGTGGAAGCTGCCCTATACTCAGCCTCACAACTAGAAGTGGCCACAATAGGCTGCTTCTTGCTCAACCAAGATATACATGAGCTACCAAGCATGAAGCAAAAGCCACTTGTGGACACACGAGTGTCATAGCAACCAGCCCAATTAGAGTCAGAAAAAGCATGCAAATCTGGCGGTAGTGATCCCCCCTTGGGATAAAACAACCCAAGTGGCCGACTACCACTCACATGGTGAAAGATGCGCTAAGTGCCTCCCAATGCTTGACTCCTAGGCAATGCATAAACCTGCTCATCTGTGAGATATCAAACTGAATATCTAGCCGAGTAATGCATAAGTAAATCAAGCATCCAACAGCCTGCTGATAGAGAACAACATCAAATGCATCTCCAACATCATGAAGACTCAATCGTAAACCTGCTTCCATAGGAGTGGCAAAAGCCTTACAGTCTTCAAGGCCAAAACGTTGCAATAATGTGTCAATATATTTCATTTGACACAAACCCATTCCACCATCAACTTGCATAAACTGAATGCCCAAATAGTGATGTAAATGCCCCAAATCAGACATCTCAAATGAGGCATGCAAGTCAGCCTCAAAATCAGCAATATGCTTCTCAATAGGACCAGTGAGCAGCATGTGGTCAACATGGACAACAATGATCAAAAGCACATCATTAGCACGCTTAACATATAAGGTGCTTTCAATTGGACTGTTCTCAAAACCATGTGCAATTAGATAGGCATGTATCTTCTCATACCAAGCACGTGGTGTTTGCTTTAAACCATATAATGCCTTCTTTAACCTGCACACCTCGTTTTCATGCCCTTTCTGCACAGAGCCATGGGGCTCAAAAACATACACTTCGTCATGCAAGTCACCATTTAGAAATGTTGTTTTAATGTCCAACTAATGTACATTCCAACCATGATGAGGTGCAAGTGCATAGATGCTCCGAACAATAGTCATACAGCATGTAGGTGCAAAGGTCTCATCAAAATCAATGCCTCTTTCCTATGCATAACCCTTCACAATAAGCCTAGCCTTATACCTATCAACAGTAGCATCCAATTTATGCTTCAGCTTGTATACCCACTTAGTGCCAATGGCCTTCTTGCCAGGAGGCAAGTCACATAAAGAGCAAGTACCGTTCTTCATTATAGCATCATATCCAGATTGCATAACAGCCATCTAGTTTTCTGAATTTTGTGCTTCATCAAACGAAACAGGCTCATTCTCATCATAGAGACTAGATGCAGCATAGCATAGCAATCTAATGCAAAAGAGGCACTATGAGAGCCTAAACGAGTACGATATGACAGAGGTGCATCTAATTTGTTGTCATGCAAAGTCTGCACCAGCCATTTTGGCATAGTTTTTGCCTGCTAAATATCAACTCTCTCATCAACTAGTGCATCATGTAAATCTGCATCAGAGATGGAATGATCTGCATCATCACATGAAACTTGCAAAGGTTGAGAAGTTTCCTCATCCGGACCAGCACTAGACTATCCACCTGTAAAAAGACGAAGCCAAGCATCATACATGTCTTTCAAGCTAACAGATGTCTCCTTAGTACATGAAAGCAATGGCTGAATAGCATCTTCCACAAAAACAACATCACGGCTAACCAAAATGTGTTTAGTCTATGGATGATACACACGATAGCCTTTACTTTCAAAACTGTACCCAACAAAAATACATTTTACTCTTTATCATCCAATTTTTTGCGATGTTGTTCAGGCACTAATGCATATGCCAAACAACAGAAAACATGAAAATGAGCAACAGATGGCTTGGGATCATGCCAAGCCTCATATGGAGTGACCTACTTTTTCGTTCAACAACTCCATTTTGTTGAGGTGATTACGAAAGTGTACACTGGTGTTTTATCCCACATTCTGCCAGAAATGCATTAAAATAAGAAGACATATATTGCCTCCCTCAATCAGAACGGAGAGTGCCTATTTTACGTGCTGACAGATTTTCAACCAAAACCAAAAACTTTTTCAAGCACATGAACACTTCCGACTTTGCCTTCAATGGATATACCCATGCATGCCTGGAAAAATCATTGATGAAAGTCACGAAGTAAAGATAATTCCCAAAAGAATGTGTGTGCATAGGACCACATACATCACTATGTACAAGCTGCAATTTCTGAGTAGCCTCAAGTGAACCATCTTTTGGAAAGGACGAACGCTGCATTTTGCCAAAAATACAGCCTTCACAAACATGTTTTCCAGGTGCCTCAAGTTTGGGCAAAGAGGACACCGTTTCAATTTTTTGTAGGCATAGCAAACTAGCAAAATTCAAATGACCAAAGCATGCATGCCAAAGCTTTGCATCTGACATAGCTTGAGAATCATTTACTGCACATCCCAAATCATTTGTAGATCTTTCATAGTCTATGAGGTTATACAACCCAGGACATAAAATACCAGAAGCAATAATCACATCGCCATTTGACAGATCATGAACTGTACACCTGTCATCAACAAATTTCACAAGCAAGCCCATCTTGGCTAATGCCGAAACTGATAATAGGTTCGTCTTGATCCCTGGCACAAATAAAGAATCTGGCAAAGTGAAATAACTACCATCAACAGTAGTCAAAACGATCTTACCAACTCCCATAACAGGACAAGAGGAGTTTTTGGCGCATGTAATAGTATTCCCTGTGGGGGAAGGCTCGAGTGAACAGAAAAAACTGTGGTGCAAGGTAATATGTTTGGTTGCCCCACTATCAAAATACCAAACATCTGAGTCTACTGCAGACATGCACTGCTCATGAGAAGATGGGTCAAAACTGCAAACAATAGTAAACGCCCATTCTTCTTCCTGCACAAGATTAGTAGACTCTGTTTTTGGTGTAGAGGTCTCTGCAACAACCATTCCAACCTCTTTCTTCTTTGCCTCTTTAGCAGCCAGTTTTGGACAGTTCTTTATGATATGATCATTCCCTTTATAGTACTTACAAAACAATTTCCGCTTTTCTGATTTCCTCTCATCTTTATCTTCCTTCTTCGAATGTGTAGAATTAGTAGATTTCTACTTACTAGTAGAAGAGCTCCATTTTCCTTTGCCCTTTTGACTAGCTAGGAAAGCGTGATCTGCAACTCGCATAATGGACTTCTTCTGCTTGCATTAATCTTCCTGCAACAGAATAGAGACTAACTCCTCAAGTGTTAAGGCATTTGGATTGCCTTTCATCATCAACCAAAGAGTAGAAGAAAAACTCTGATATGAATCAGGAAGACCATTCAGAATGGTTTGTACAAGTGAGCTATCTGGTATAACCTCATCAATAGAAATCAACCGTTCCTTCAATTCTTTGATCTTCGTTAGGAAACTATCCATAGAATCCCCTTCATTCATGTGCTCACTTTCCAAATGTTTTTGGAGGTAAGCAACAGGAGCCTCATTCCTAGCTTGGTACAATGTGGTAAGTGTATCCTAAGCATCCTTAGCTATTGTGCAAGAGCGAATGTGAGGAATAATTGCATGTTTGACAGACAAAGCTATCAATGCATGTGCGTGGGCATCTCTACCATCCCAGTGAATCTGCTCTGCAGTAGGTGCAGCAGAAACTAGAACACGAACAAGAATATGTAGAATATCATCATCTTCGACACCTTCTGCATCAACTTCAGTACCTGCAGTTGTAACAATTGCAGGTGTGATAGGACGTTTCTCGACACCCTACACAATGTTCCACAGTCCTTTTGCAACCAACACATGTTGCATCATATAAGCCCATAGTGGGTAGTTGGTACCATCCAACTTATCCTCAACAGCCAACATACGGAATACATCACTACTTTTAGCCATGGAAGGTGACTAAAATACCTTGATGCAAAAAATTGATTGTATCTCAGAAAGTTGAACAGAACTGCCCAGCCAAATTCCACTAAACCTGTAGCAAACTTCAAGATGCTTAAACTGGCGAACAAAAACTAGTATACATGTTTGGAACAAAAAGATGAAATAGCCTGCTCAAGCATTGTGATAGTGCATTCGGAGTTCGAAAGGAACTCAGATCGTGATTTCGGCACGACATAGAGAAGCTGTTTTGATCTTGAAAACACGTTGAATATGCTCACCGAAATTCGTGCGATTCTGAGACTACAAACGGAGGAGTGTCGACGATTCCTTAGATGAAGCGATGACCTGCTCTGATACCAATTGTTGGAGTTAGATGTCTACAAAGGCATGTGAACAACACAAGGAAGAAGAAGAATCTTGGAGCATAACACACAATACTGAATGTATTACTAGAGAATGTACAAAGATAAGTAGCCCATTAGGGCAATAGGCATATATAAGGTAGGGAAAAAAAACCTCCTAAAGAGGGAAAAAAGTGCCCCGACGGTTCTAGTGTGTTCACACACATCACTACCTAAATATATCAACAATGAGCATGTCTACCTCGAAGATCTACCTAACTACAAAAATACTTACATGTATGGTGATCTATGTATACCTTAAATTCTATGCCATAAAGATAGTGTCTGCAGACTTTAAAAGCATGCACAACTGCATAGAAGTCCTGACAAGCCCTGGCTAGTTTTGTTGTGCAATGGTCAATTTCTTGCTCTCAAAAGTTATTGGCCTGCCATCTTGGATGAAAAGTGCCCCTATGGCTATGCCACTACCATCTTTGTCTAACTCAAAGGGGTCTCTTTGCATCTACCACTTTGAGTATAGGAGCCTCTAAAACTGCTTGTTTCAGAGTATCAAACTCTCTTGCTTCCATACAAATGGAACTTTGCCTTGAAACAAGTTCGTCATAGGTGCTACTATCGATGAATATAAGGAGATGAATTTCTGATAGAAAATTGAAAGTCCTAGAAATGATCGTAACTACCCCTCATCCTGAGGAGTAGGCCAAGATAATATAACTAAGAACTTCTTAGGATCCATCTAAACCACATCGACTGATACCATATGCCCTAGATACTCTATCCTCAAAAGAAACAATTGAGTCTTATCTAGAATCACATACAACTAATTTTCTTTTAACACATTCAATCCTAATCTCAAATGATTTTCATGCTCATGTACATTCCTACTATACATTAAAAAATCGTTAAAAAAATCAACAACACATTTGCCAATGAATTTTCATAAAATATCATTCATTAATATCCTAAATGTAGCGGGTGCATTAGTCAAACCAAATGGCATGAACAAATACTCAATATATCCAAAAGGTGTTCTGAAAGTTGTCTTATGTACATCATGATCTCTTACTCTAATCTGATGGTAGACACTCTTTAAATCTATTTTACTAAATACAACGGCTCCATCTAAAGCATCTAAAAGATCATCAATCTTAGGCACAAGATATCTATGTCTAATAGTAATCTTATTCAGTGCTCTGTTGCCGATGCACATCCTATAAGATCCATCTTCTGATGCTGCAAAGGGTGAAATAATCATCCACAACCTTGCCGAGTTCATTTTCCTCTTGCAAACTCATTTGAACTGGTGGCCAAGTAGTGGGAGTCACTCCCGGTATCAATTTCATTCTATGCTCTATGTTCTTGCAAGGAGGGAAACAAGAAGATAATTCTTTCAAAAACAACTCTTGGAATTCTGCTCTCACTTTCGTTGAAAGTTTTGAAGCATTCCAACTAGATTTTTCATGATTGCATGAATGCATCATAATACACGATGAATGTATGAAATAAAGAAAGTTGATGTACTTATAGTCAATCTTGAGCAACTTCATAGCTGTTACCAATCACGTCTCTAGGAGATCTAGTTCTCCATAGATTAGTAGTTGCTTCCCTTCATGCTCAAACTGATAAATATGTGAAGCAAAGTCAATGAATGGTCTCTTCCTTGCATGCCACTTCTTACTAAGGAATACATCAAAATGTGCTAGTCCTGTGATCTCTAAGTCCAATCTATCCTCATGGATCGAGATCTCAATATGTAAATCAACAACTCATCGATCCCATGTCTCAGTTCCCTTCCCATTGGCTAACTCTACTATGTAGGTGTAACAAAGTAATTCTATGATCTAAGGGTCCCATTGGTTCAGAAATCGAACACTGTTTGGTCACTCATGTGTATGGCCAAAGATCTCGAGACTAGACTTACGAATAAGTTCAGGTGCTCTCTTAAACAAGTAATCCACTTAGTCTAGTGGCTAAGTCTCAAGGTTGTGAAGGAAGCGGTCTTGGGTTCAATGCCCATAGGGACACGGGGAGAGATTTTTGCCCAAGAAGTTCTAGAGCCTTCTAACTCAAGTTAACGTGAGTTAACTTGAGTCTTGAGAGACTTAACTCGAGTGGCAAGTACAACCACCACTAGTGGACTCTAATCGAAGGTACTAAAGCAGTGGAAGAGATCACTCCAGCCACTAGTGGACCCTAATGGAAGGTATGAAAGGAGTGGAGGAGATTGCACATGCACTTATGGACTCTAGTTACATTTGTGGTCCTCCTTGATTCAAGCAGCTATATATCAAGGCATAAGGTTGGGAGGAGAGTCATCTCTCTAGCATGTGGTGGTCTTAATCCTTAGATTTTTGCATTAGTATCAAAGCCAAGCTTTCATGATGACCTTGGTGGTTCCTGATCTTTCTTAATCACTCATGGAGTCTTTGTAGGATTCATTATCTTCTTCCCAAGCTGGAGCTTCTATGGAAAGCTTGATATTTCATCATCTTCTTTATGATTATGAGATGATCTTTTGATCATTTATCTTCGATTCCGTGCATCACATTTTTGGCCGTGGGTGTGTAGAGATTCTAGAGGTTTTGGAGGGAGAATCGACCCCGAGCCTACATGTTTATGCAAAGGCTTAAAAAAATCTCAAGAGCTCTTAATGATAAAGACCAAGTCTTTATTCATGATAAAAAAGAATTGATTAATATTGGCCATGGTTGTCCAAGAATTGAAGTTCTAACTACTATGAAATTTGCCCAAGTATTGGCAATCAAAAAAGTAAGCTCCTAAAAGTTTGAACAGAATAGATATTCCAAGTCTGTAGTCTGCAACCGTGTCAACGATAAATAAGTCTGTGGAAGCTGTAATGTAAAGTTTACCTATCCTTAAAGGGATTTTGATACAAATCTAGAAAGCATGAGCGGATGCTTAGACTTATGCAGTAGAGAGATTATTGTAAAGTCTTGGCTAGCATAGCTATTTAAAGCTGCAATAAGAAAGGAATCTAAAGACAAGAAGTAAAAAGATCTTGGCGCTACAAATTGGTCAAGTATAACTAATTAGACTTGACTTTGATAAATTCAAGAACTTGGAATGATAATGGGTTTTTCTTTTGAAAATCCTAGTAAATAAGACTTGATATTCTATCAAATGTTTTCAGCTTTTCTATGAAAAACATGAGATCATGAAACGATCATGTAAAGGAATTAAAAACTCGAATATCAAGTTGGAGGTAATGCTTGAAACTTCAGAATTCTTGAAGTTAGAAGGTACTCTATCAAGAGATGTTTAGACTTTAGGATAAGTATCACCCACGCCTTAATGTGAATATTAAATATGGTGGTATGGGACACCATATTTTATACTTAGATTGATGTAGGAAAGATGGTATGGGACATTGGACCGTGGGATGATAATTATGATTTAGTCGGAGAATAAATCTTGAAGTTAAGTCTGATCCTCAAGAAAATGCAAACTTCAAAGAAGAAGTTAAAATTCAAGGAAGATCAAAGCACGATCTCAAGATACTTCAAGATCAAGTTCATAAGAAGATAGAAAGTAAGTAACTTCCAAGATCTTCTTGAAACAATTCAAGCTAAAATGTTGATGATTCAGAAATATTTGATAAATTTCTGAAAGAGTAAGACTTTGACTTTGAGCTAAACCTTTCGACTAAGGAATAGACTGACTAAGTCAACCATCAAGTTCCTAGTGTAACTTGGTAAATTCAATCCTTTGACTCAAAGCAGTGCTGAAGAATTGCATTCCTAGTAAACAATCATAAAGATTGAATATAGGCACGAACTTAGTCTCAAGTGAAGCATTGTTTGAGTAAAAAAATTCATCAATAGAACCTCAGTGGGTTGACACACTGATGTTGGATACCACACTAGTATCTTGTGCTTGGATGATGTTTATACTTACTCTATGAATGTTTTCGAGAATCAAGTTTATTTCTCTTAGAGATAGATAAAAAACATGCTTCAATACTTGGTTGAACTACATTCTTAAGAAGTTAAAGTCTTTCATCAAGTATTTGACTCATAACAAGTTTATATCTTAGAATTTGAATTGGTTATACATAATTTTAGTTATTTCTTTATGCTTTCCAAATCTTTTGGCATTGAATTAGACCTGGTATCTGATTCCTTTCGCAAAAGTCGAGGGTTAGACGATTGGAACTAGATAACTAAATTAAACATCCAAGATAGATGTTTGGTACAAGAACTAATTCAACCTTCAAAAGATGATAAGTCGAAGATTGACTTATTCATTTGGGTTTGCTTCTAGTTACTAGCATACCTCTTATGACTTTCTAGAGTTCAGTACACTCTAGAACAAGGAAGTTAGGAATTGCTCATAAGATTGACAATTCTCAATAACTTTTAGCTCAAATCTTTAGGAACAATGTCCTAAGTTGGTCGATTTTCATTTTGAGTTTAACTTGGTCATGATATAGTAAGGTTGATCCAAAGTAAATGGAAAACTTTCTCCTACAGTTTACATAGGATTTTCAAGCCTATTAGGACTGAGTAGTCCTCAAATTGGGTGAAGAACTCAAGTAATTGTTGGTTGGGAGTTAACTATTGTATAAACATCCAAGTCAGATGATTGGATCATACAAACTTCAAGTTTTCCAAAACAAATTTCAAGTGAATCAAGAGTTATCAAAGTCTTGATTGGGATACAAATCCCATCCTAGTTACTAAAGCCCATGCACTAGTAATGCCCAGAAGTTGACTAGTAATTGGAATCCATCCATTTCATATGTTTGTGCCTAGATCGCACATTAAGCTAGAATGAAGTGGCTAGGGATGTTTTTAGATCCACCCTTATTATCTGTTGACTACTTTGTACTTGGACCAGTTTATCAAAGTGCAAAGCCAGATGGTGTTTTGAATCATTTTGGGCAGTGATGCAAATGCCCCAAATCAGACATCTCAAATGAGGCATGCAAAACAACCTTAAAATCAACAATATGCTTGTCATGAGGACTAGTGAGCAGCATTTCATCAACATACACACCTTGTTGTCATGCCCTTTATGCACAAAGCCACGAGGCTAAAAAACATATACGTCTTCATGCAAGTCAACATCAAGAAATGTTGTTTTAATGTCCAACTGATGTACATTCTAACATGATGAGCTGCAAGTGCACAAATGCTACAAATAGTAGTCATTCGACATGCAAGTGCAAAGGTCTCATCAAAATCAATGCCTCTTTCCTACGCATAATACTTTCCAACAAGCCTGGTCTTATAGCTATTAGCTGTTCCATCAGGCATACACTTCAACTTGTATACCCACTTAATGCCAATGGCCTTCTTTCTAGTGGGCAAGTCACATAACGACCACGTATGATTTTTCATTATAGCATCATATTTAGATTGCATAGCAGCAATCCAATTGTTAGAATTATATGATTCACCAAACAAAATAGGTTCATTATCATAATAGAGACTAGACACAGCCATAACATAGAAATCTAATGCAAAAGAAGCACTATGAGAGCTTGAATGTTTATGATATGACAAAAATGCATCTGATTTGTTGTCATGCAAAGTTTGCACCAACCATTTTGGCATAGTTTTTGTTTGCCCAATATCAGCTCTCCCATCAACAAGTGCATCATGTAAATCTACATAAGAAATGAAATGATCTGCATCATCACATTAAACCTGCAAAGACTTAGAATTTGCCTCATTAGGACCAACACTAGACTGTCCACCTGTAAAAAGAGGCAGCAAAGTATCATTCATGTCTTTGAAGCTAACAGATGTCTCCTTCGTACATGAAAGTAAGGGTTGAATAGCATCTTCCACAAAAACAACATCACAATTTTTGTCTATGGATGATAAGAACAATGGTCTTTGTTTTCAAAACTATACCCAACAAAAATACATTTTACTACTTTATCATCTAATTTTCTATGATGTTGTTTAAGCAGTAATGCATATGTGAAACAACCAAAAAGGTGTAGATGAGCAAAGGATGGTCTGAGACCATGCCAAGCTCACATAGAGTTATAGATTGCGGCCCATTCTACATGTTGATAGATTTTCAACCAAAACAAGAAACGGTTTGAAGCACATAAACACTTTGGACTTTGGTTTCAATGGATATACCCATGCATGCTTGGAAAAGTCCTCATTGAAAGTCAGGAAGTAAAGATAATTTCCAAATGAGTGTGTCTTTATAGGACCACAGACATCACTGTGAACAAGCTGCAATTTCTGAGTAGCTTGAAGTGAAGCATCTTTTGGAAATGAGGAACGTTGCATTTTGCCCAAAATAAAGCCTTCATAGACATTTTTACTGAGTGCCTCAAGTTTGGGCAAGTAGGACGCCATTTTAGATTTCTATAGGCATAGAAAACTAGCAAAATTCAGATGACCAAAGTGTGCATGCAAAAGTGTGCAGAAGCTTTGCATTTGGCATAGCCTTAGAATTATGTACTACACATGCTAAATGATTCATAGATTTTTCATCGTCTATGAGCTTATAGAGCCCATGGCGTAAAATTCCAAAAGCAATAATCACATCGCTATTTGACGTATCATGAGTTGTACACCTGTCATCAACAAATTTTACAACCAAACCAATCTTTGCTAAAACTGAAACTAATAATAGCTTCTTCTTAATCCTTGGCAGAAATAAAGCATATGACAAAGTGAAAGAACTACCATCAGTAGTAGTCAGAATGATCTTACAAACTCCCATAACAAGATAAGAGGAGTTGTTGGTGTATGTAACAATACTCCCTATAAGGGCAAGCTCGAGTGAAGAGAAGAAACTATGCTATGAGGTAATATGTTTGGTCGCCCCATGATCAAAGTACCAAACATCTAAGTCTACTACATACATGCACTTCTTGTGAGAAGATGGGTCAAAACTACAAATAGTAGTAAACACCCATTCTTCATTCTGCACAAGATTAACATACTCTGTGTTCAATGTAGAGGCCTCTGGAACAACCATTCGAGCCTCTTTAACAGCCAATTTTGGACAGCTCTTACTAATATAATCATTTGCTTTACAATACTTGCAATAAAATTTTTGCTTTTTTGATTTCTTCTAATCTTTGCCTTCCTTCTTCGAATGTGTAGCATTTGTAGATTTCTACTTACTAGTAGATGAGCTCCATTTCCCTTTACCCTTCCTACTAGCCAGGAAAGCTTGATCTACAACACACATAATAGACCTGTTCTATCTAGATTGATCTGCTTGCAATAGAACAAAGACTAACTCTTCAAATGTTACCCTCTTGTACTCTAAAAATACGAGTGATCTGGAATAATCTAGTGTGAACATGTGGCCATCATGCAACACTTATTCCCATTACTACTCTAGTACCTTAGGATATTCCTTGAGCTTTGGACCTTGGCTAACTAGGCCTTGTCCATCACACACATGGATTAATCCCTATGGATCAATATCACGATCCCTATGTGTTAGAAGTGGAGAAATGACATGCACGGGACTAACCTCCCAGGTTATTTATAGCCCTTCCTTAGTCACCATCTAGTGTTCTCTCTAGGGTCCCTCTACTCATCTCGCCATCATGAGTAGGTACCTCATATGAACTCTTTAGCTTTTGGCCTTGGCTATCCCCAGGGCAGGGAACTTCTTGTCCCTCCAAGCATGACATCTCTAGAATATAACACTCTCTCCCCCTTCTAAAGATCATTGTCCTCAATGATATAGAACGAGTTATAAATTTGGGAATCGAAAACTGAGATACCAAATAATAAGAGTAGAGTTTGCTAGGTGTTTGAAATACTAGATGCTAAAAAAGTACATAGCTAGTCTCTATGATTCCTATCTAGCATTTCCACCAGTAAATAGTAATCCTTGCCTTGGGCATACTATAGGAGTCCTTTGAGACCCAATGAGTCCATATGTGTGCAGCATAAGTACTCAAAATATCCTTGGACTCCCTATGCCTAGACCTTGACCACTAACTTGTGACGGCTTTTCACGTGTAGAGACGTTGGAGGCTTGCCTTTGTCTCTGTGAAATAACCATTGACAGCTTTCATATGGTATAATTTTGAAAAATCACTTACTCCACTAGAGTAACTCAAAAAATACTATGCTCATCCAAACCAATCTAAAAATGCTCCAATCTTTGTGGAAAAATACTAAAAGTAAATGAAAATCTTTTCCAAATAGTGCTTAATATCTAAGCTCAAGTAAATCTTCTTGATTTACACACTATAATGAAATGAAACCCAAGAAATTCTCATCATGATCCAAACTGTGAATCCAAGATAATAATCTATTAATGATAAAGACTATGGACTAAGCTGTCAACTTGTCAATGATCCAGACTATGGACAAAGATGTCAATGTATCAATGATCCACTATGGACCAAGATGGCAATCTGTCACATCCAAATTATAGATCAAAATCTCAGATGTGTGCACACTCATAGCCTGTGGACTTGCCTTGTTTGCAATGACATACAGAGTGACTATCTCAACTGCCCCTTTGTTGTCAAATAATAAGGAGATCATATGAATGAACTCCAAATCATATAATAAATACAATCTCAGAGACTTCTCTCCCATACCATCTGTCCTACACGTAGGTAGAATACAAAGTTTGATGTCCCTTACCACCAAATTTTATACCCCACATAGATGCATGTATGAGATTAAAGTCGAACACTTCTCTCAAAATGATAAGAATAAATCGGTGAGTACTTACAATGATCAATATTAATAAATAAAATCATGATGTGTTCCTGAGGTATTTCGTTCCCTCTACAGAAAGAACAAAGTCATTCCTATGACTCTATCACTCATAACTATCTGTAACATCAACTCATCAAGAGTTGAGAGCTAAGAAACTATTTAAATCAACTCAACTAGAGTTGTGTAGGATGATACTTGCATCAAATATCAACTCATGTGACTTGAGTCAAATATTAACTCACAAGAAATTGGAATTTATACAACTTGTATGATAACAACTACTAAAGTTGTCCTGTTTCATGCTCTCATGGCACTATATATATTTTGGAAAATTTCAATAGAGTCTCCTCTATCCTACTAAGAATGGTCACCATAAACCAAAGATCAATAAACAAGTATCTAGGGCATGTCTAGCTTTCTTGAGGCTGAAAAATGACTTGCTTCGGATATTGGCTCAGAGTTGTATAACCATTTCATTGGAAGGGATGAACACTTGACGACCAACTCAAAAAATGTAAAGGATCATCTTTTTGAAGCCCTTAGATTGATGAGAAAAACTCCAAATTTCATTTTCCTAGTGCCTAAATCTTCGTCAACTTATCTAGTTTGTTCGCACAAAAGTTCAATTCACAATTCAATCAAATATGCATTCAAATGTATCATTCTATCTCTATTACACATGTGCTTAGGTGAGCCTAAAAACAATGTTCTTGCATTTTTAGAATATCTTCTAACTATGAAGGTAAATTCCAAAATCTTTGAATTTTGGACATATTATAGTGTCCATAATGGAGTAGCTTCTCCAAGAAAAAGTTTTGAAATTTGAGCTTCCAATATGAAATAATCATGTGATCATCAGACACATGTGTTACTCTTTGGCAAATCCTCACCAAAGATTTTTTTGAGATGAATAGGTCATTTGAACTACTGGTTGATTTCCAATTTCTTCCAAATTTTACTAGCACATATCTATTACTCTCAAATTTCACTGATATAAATTTCATAGTATTTGGACATTTGAGGCTTTCACAATGACCCAAATACTATGCCTCTATACCTGTAATATTTTAAAAATTTCTAGAGGCTAACTTTTACTCTTTTCCTTATATATCCTAAATGGAGAGATACTTCTTCTTGATATTTTTTACACATCGTCTGAAGATGTGTAGCTAATTGTAGACAAAAATCATCCAATTTGAATAATTGAGCTAAGAGAACCAATCACCTCTAGGTGACATGGTCTCTGATCATTTCATAAATTCCAAGGGCTGCACTTCCATGTGCAGAGATCTTTTGGACTATGAAACGATCTTAAAACAAAAATTGGTTTCCACAAAGCATATCTTTCAAAATATTATATCCAACAAAAATCATACAATTTGGATCTAGCAATGAAGAGAAATGTCCTAAAGTAGCATTGAATCCTCTCCTTTTTGCAAGCCAAAGATTGTTCCCCATCTCCATCAAGCTCTCCCCAAGGTCTCTCTCCCTCATGCTCTGATATCAAATGTGAAAAGTGGAGAAATGACATGCTTGGGACTCACCTCATAGCCTATCTATAGCTCTTGCAGCCTAGTCACCATCTAGACTTCTCTCTAAGGTCCCTCTACTCATCTTGCCATCATGAGTAGGTACCTCATATGAACTCTCTAGCTTTTGGCCTCGCCTATCTCCTGAGCAAGGAACTTTTTATTCCTCCAAGCATGTATGTCTTTAGAATATAACACTATGGATCAATGTCTGACACTAGTGTCAGAGATTGATCCATAGGGATCATGATATTGATCCATACGGGTCATTATTTGATAGACTATTAAATTTTCATTGACTTTGATACTTGGTCATTCTTTTTTAAGACTTCGTGGTGTTTGGACTCTTCTATCTCCATTATCATTCTAGTGAATTGTCGATCATCATGGCATTAGAGATCTCAGGTACACAATGTCTAGTGCTAGTGTTCTCAAGAGGAGTTATAACTTGTAAGGAAAATACCATTTTGATATTTGAAAATCTCATAGAATAAACTCTGTTCTATGGAAGAATTAGATTAAAGATGTGCTGATTTAGATGAGCCATGGAAGCCAGTAAATGGAATCCCAAAGAAACTTCCTGATGTGGATGAAGACGATTGGGATTAGTTGGTTACTTCTACGATTGGATTACAACTAATAGATAATGTTTACTTTATAGGTAGAGGAGCTTTGAAAGAAGTTATGCAATACATATGAAAAATAAACAGCATCAAATAAAGTGTATCTCATGAGAAAATTATATGACCTTTGCATGAAGGATAGGATAGTGTTGTTGCTGATCTGAATGAGTTTGATACCATATTCTCTCAAGTACAGGCTCAAAAAATGGACATGGATAATGAAATGAAATCAGTCATGTTGTTATGTTTTGCACATATATTTGCATTCGTGCATCTATTCATTAACTCTTCTATGATGAAATATGTGAAGCACTCTTTAGTGAGGAAATTCACAAAATATCTATGGTTGTCACTCAAAGTAGAGATGCATATAATGTGTTACTATTAGTGTCCATGTGAAAGGCCAAATGGCCACCAGACACTACTTTGTATATGTTCTTTTATAAAACATATAGTGGCTTGGTCAAGCAGAGACTATAAGTTTGACTTCATTTGTAACATCTAAGAAGTCTATGTTCGTGTTCCCTATCTACTCTATTTTTTTGCATATTCTATAGCCTCTGTGCAAAGTATTGTATGCGGCTCTTGGAGCTCGATAGAAAGCACCTACCCGCCCACCGAAAGCTTTCTCCAAGGCTTATGAACAAGACAGTGACCAAGGCATAGACCTTGGCATACCTTGTCATCCAAGTCACCAAAGTCATGGTTGGCACCATTGGCTAGGCACAAGGGAGGACCTCAATGTTCAAGGAAGATAGAAGTTCCCAGTACGTCCCGAGAGGTTGCCCATCCCAGTACTATTCCCCCCGGATCTCACTTAACCGTTGCAATCTCTTGCCACTAAGCTACACTCTTTTGGTGTCTGAAGAAGGGGAAAGACTAAGGTTAGCATTACCTTGAACATGTTTTGGTCCCTCAAAGATTCATTCTTTGCTTTCAATGACTATTTTTGAAGCATTCTTGGGCTGATTTTTGGAGCCATTTTGGAGTTCTTTCATCCATAGGTCTCTTCACACAAGTTGGAGAATATCAAGAAAAGTGCTCTTTGTACTTCTTTGAACTTATGTATTCACCTTTAGGGCCATTTTTTCTTCCATACTCGTAAAACAACAGGTTTCTCAAAAGGTTTTCAGTTGTGGTGGGAGTAGCCACTGCAAATTTATGCAAGTTCTGAACCTAAACAACAAAGTTGATAGACACTCACAAGTGTTGTTGGCTAGTTTATGGGTTGTGCATTCAGCCTTTCAACGTCATTTTACTGCACATATTGACATATACACTATGTATGCTTATGTGGATACTACTTATGTACATCCATGTGTTCATTCATATAGCGGTTAGGTTTTTGCATGAAGCCTTTTACGTTTGATAAAGAGGGGCATGGTGAGGTTTTCTTAATTGGGAGACACCCAGATGTCAAGGTCTCTTTAGTGATATAGGTGGAAGACTTACCTAGCCTTGCCGTATGATAGTTGTTCATAAATGCTCAATAAGCCTAGTTGGCTTCTTTTGGGTAATTGATGATATGTAGTGGAGTTAATAATTGACTATGCAGGTAAAAATGTAAGTACTTGCAGTTTTAGGAGATTTTGAAACTAGTAATATGCTCATTTTGCAGAGGATACTTTGGCAAAATTTTTCGAGATTTTTTGGGTTTGTCAATTATATAGTGGTTGATTTACTCCTTGATACACTTATTCTTGTGAGCCTTATTCTCACATAATTCTTCTCATTGGTTGTTATTTTTCATTAATTCATTTTGCTGGATTCTCCCCTAAAATATGACACTTTGTCATCCTTCTTTGAGCCTTAGCAGTCTTTGGACTCTTCTAGCTCCATTATCATTCTACTTAGTTATCTACCATCATGTCACCAGAGGTCTTAGGCACATCTAGTGGATCAAGGTCTAATGCCAGTGTTCCAAGGAGGAGCTATAACTTGTAGGACAAAGAACATTTTAAGATCCAAAAATTTGATGGTAGAAACTTTGCGCTTTGGAAGAATCAAATTAAAGATGTGCTGATTCAAAGGAGGAAATGGAAGCTAATTAATGGAATCTCAAAGAGGCCTACTAACATGGATGAAGATGATTGAGATGAGTTAGATGAAATGGCCAGGTCTACCATTTGATTGCACCTGGCAAATAATGTTTACTTTATAGTAGTGGACTGTGAAATTGCAAAGGAGCTTTGGAAGAAGTTATGCAATACATATGAAAAAGAGACTACATCAAATAAAGTGCATTTGACAAGAAAGTTATATGAACTTTGCATGAAGGACATAGATAGTGTTGTTGGTCATCTAAATGAGTTTGATGCAATCCGAGTTATAGGCTCAAAAAATGGATATGGATAATGAAATGAAAGAAATCTTGTTGTTGTGCACCTTGCCATCATCATGGGATACATTTTGTAGAGCTATTAGCAATAGTGCACCTGGTGGTAAACTAGTCTATGATGACATATGTGGAGCACTCTTGAGTGAGGAGATTCATAGAAAATATAAGGTTGGCACTCAGAGTGGAGATGCATATAATGTTTGTGATTCTTACCAAGGAAAGAATCAACAATGTGGCAAGAGCAAGAACAAGGAAAAGAATGGTCAATGGAATAAGAGTAGAAGTGAATCAACAAAGAGGAATATGGAATGCTATTATTTTAATAAGAAAGGACACATGAAGAAAGACAGTTATGCATTAAAGAATGTTAAAGGTAAAGGAAAGAATGGTGATGGGCATGTTAAAAAGTTACTTGCATCATCTACTTTGATTGTGCAGATTAAAGAAATTAATGCTATTTTTGATGTTACTCATGTGTTGGCACTTGATAGTATTGTCCCAACTGAGGCTCTTATGGATCATTCTATTTTGCATACATGGTTGTTACATTTTGGTGCTTCTTTCCATGTGACACCACATAGAGAATGGTTCTCTAATTATACAACAAAGTATCTTGGTACCGTGAGACTTGGTGACTCTTATCATTGTGATGTCGTGGGGATTGGAGATGTGATTGTGCAATTCATTGATGGTTTAGAATTTACTATGCATAATCTACACCATGTACCTCAATTATCACACAATTTGATGTTAGTTGGTCAACTTGATGACCTTGGTTACAAGGTGGTTTCTATGCGTAGTCCTTTTGCATATCAAAGGGCAATATTGTTATTGCAAAAGGAAGCAAAGTCTGTTCACTTTATCCTTTATTTTTATGACAAAAAGAACACTTGTTAGCTGTTACTGAACAACTCTCGCTTGTATTTGGCATGTTTTTTTGGGCCATATATCTCGTAGTGAAATGGAAAATCTTTCTCATTCTGGCTACTTACCTGTGTTGCCTTTACCTGATTTTTCATTTTCTCATTATCAATATGGAAAGCAAACCAAAGATGTGCATAGTATGCACATTGGCTCTTCAATTTAGCCTTTGGATCTCGTTCATATGGATGTGCATGGTCCTATGCCCATAATGTCATTAGTTGGTTCTCTTTACTTTTTCACTTTCATATATTATTCTACTAGAAAAGTTTGGGTATATCCTATCAAATCAAAATGTGAGGTATTCCCTACTTTCATAAAATAGCTTGCTATAGTTGAGACTGAAAAAGGAGCTAAGATCAAAGATTTATGTTCAGATACTAGGGGTGAGTATATATCACATGAATTCAACCTCTTCTACTAGTCTAGAGGATTTTGTAGAGAGTTTACAACTCCTTATGCCCCAGTCCAAAATGGTGTAGCTAAAAGGATGAATAGAACTATTTAGGATAGAGTAGTTTGTATGTTGCATCATGCAAACCTTTCACAAGGCTTTTGGGCAGAAGTAGTATTGATTTCAGTTCATCTAATTAATCTTTCACCTAGTACCGCCACAGGTCTCAAAGTGGCACAAGAGTTATGGACAGGGAAGCCACCATATTATGATCATCTTCAAATTTTTGGTTGTGAAGCATATCTTTATATACCCAAGAATCTTAAACAAAAGTTGGACAATAAGTCAAAGAAAGGCATTTTTCTTGGATATGGTCAAGAAGGAAACTTTGGATATTGCGTTATGGGATCCTAAAATATGGTCAATGATGAGACATTGTCATGGGGTTCTTAGAAAGGAGGGTGATTGAATAAATGTGTCCTTGACTTTGGATGATTGCATGATCGTTCATAGTTATGTTAATGTTGATTAGTCCCTACATTATTCTGAATTGAGAAGCTCAACACATTAAGTATATTAAAGGATTAATGGAACCCTAGAATGAATGCTAACTTGAATTCTCATTCCTAGCATTGAATGCTTATGAATAAGGAATGGTTATTCCACTTATTTCATGTATCAACATCTAAGAGCTCTCTAGCTATTCCCTCCATGATACATGCACGATAACTCATGCACTTAAATCTCGTTTTATTAGCATATGAGAGAGAATTCTATCTCTATAGATCTATAAGTATTGAAACAAAAACCCATTCAATGGTCTTCTCTTTAGATGTAAGAAAGAGCACAACTGACTTGCAACGATAGCTTCATATATTGATTGTTGGTGCAAAGTCCAAGCTCACACATTTGGCTTGAAGATCATAAACACATGAAGCTCCATGGAAACCATTGCTAGGAGAACTTTATCTTTCTACATTTGTAAAAGTCATTTATTTGACTTGAGAGAATGTTTGTAATCACCTACCAAAAAACTTGTGGACTTGTTAGTTAGAAAAGCATCTACTTCATTGAGGGAATATTTCCTAGATTGAAGGACTACTTTTAGAGAGAGCCAAAAGTTGAATTCAAATTCAATTTTGAATGTAACACTTAGATAAAATGACTTAAAAAAGTCACGATCAGAAGACTCCAATCCTGAGCTCTCCATTGCCATTTGTGTGAGTGTGAGGCCTACATTGTAGCCTACACTAATCTCCATCATTAGGCTATGATTGTCAGCTTATGATCTTGTACAACGTTGTTCATTAATACAATACATCTACATTGTTCATTTATGATCTCTCTGTTATAGTCATGAATATCTGTCGACTCGTGCTGCTCATATCTCAGTCCATTCTCCACCAAATTCAATGATGTGTAGCTTGTTGGAATCAGTGACAAGTTAGCTACATGATGACAAAGTTTGAAGGGAATGCATCCAGCCAATTTGGAGAAAAGCACATCGAAGCACTCACTAGCCAAACTCTGCACAAGTCCTACAAAATCGAGGATAAATGATTCATTTGTTAAATTGATTTCTCTGTGTATAGTGCATCATTTCAAGTGATTCCACTTGGAATCATTAGCTTACTAAGCTAATTATATCCCTCTCAAAGGAAGTTTTCCAAATCCTACTATATTGGTAGCACTAGGCATAACAAGCAGTAGGTGTATGATAAAAAAATAGAAGGTTTTCATTGATTCTTCTATTTGAAAGTAGATTGTTTTGCTTCAATCTTTTCATACATAATTTCCAAAGTACATAGGCACTCATATAGTGTCATTGAAAAGCTAAGAGGGCCCACATATCATCTTTGAACCTTCAAGGGGCTCGTACTAAGCACGATTTGGTAGGGCCTACTCATTTCTTGGAGTGTCCATCCATCTATCCCAATAGTGGTATCAGAGCAAAGTTAAGGTAAAATGGGAGATGGTTTTCCTTCTTTCATTGATAAATTGGACAGGAACAACTATCAAGAATGGTCCCTAAGGATGAAGAGATACTTGCAAGGAAGGAGCCTTTATGGATACATCTTAGGAGATGAGGAGATGCCCATATTCAGGAGCAAAGGACAACCTACAGGGGAAGAGCATGAAAGACTCAACACTTGGTGTGCCAAGGATGCATTAGCAAGGTCTTACTTACTTAACTCAATCTCTGATTTTCTTCTTCCACATATTAGAAATTATAAGACATCTCAAGAGACTTCTTATTTCTCTTCCAACACAAGGGCCATGAAGAAACAATTGTGGATTGAATTCACCGCTCAAAGAAAGCAACCTAAGCAAGGTATCTCAAAGTATGTGACCAAAGTCAAAGATATAGCAGATCATTTGGAAAGCATAGGAGAAGAAATGGAAGAGGAACACATTGTAAGGCAAGTAATCAATGGTATTAAAGCTGATGACAAATGGGAAAGCTTCACAACTGCCATGGAATTGTACATGGACATGCAGATTCGAGACCTTACCACTCTCATGGGGCAACTATTCACCCATGAAGCCAAGCTCAACAAGAATGGAGATTCATCAAGAGGTAATAGCTCTTCTGCCCTAAACACTGATAAAAGTAAGTCCAAATAGAAAGTGAAGAACAAAAAGGTTGAGGATGAAGGAACTACCTCCCAAACCAGCTATGCAGGGAGAGGTAGAACCTCAAGAGGAAGCGGTAGAGGAGGTAAGCAAGGTGGGGAGAGACCTTATAACTCCTCATCATGTAATATCTATGGATTTTCAAATCATACTATAGATGAGGTTTTCAGGAATTTCAAGAATCAGAGAGGTAGAGGATATCAAAGAGGTGGATATACACAATCAAGAGGAAGATTCAATCATCATCAAGGATACAACAACTACAACAAAAAATACAATAGCAACTACCAAGGAGGTTACAAAACAAGGAAGGATTACAACAACTACACAGAGGAGCAAGAAGATTCTCTTTTGATCATGAACATGACTTCAAAACCAGGTATGAATGATGATCATCTCTTCTACATGGACTTAGGATGCTCAAACCATGTGGCAGGCAATGTAGCTCTTCTCTCTGACCTTGAAACCAAAGGGTAAGCATCAAGTACAAACAGGTGATGACACCAAGCACTTAGTGATTAAAGTAGGGAATGTTAAGACCTCTGATGGAAACAAGAATCCGTTGAGTAGGGTATTATATGTACCAACAACTACCAAGAATTTGATGAGTGTTGGACAAATTGTGGAAAAGGGTTTGTAGGTTAGATAACCAATATGGAGCATTTGTGGAGGATCCCCAACATGGGTTCAAAATAATATCCAAAGGAGAAAAGACAGGTAGATTATTTA
>CM035438.1:28996906-29004406 GCA_020310875.1 Ceratopteris richardii
AAATCAAGTGATATATATTCTTATGAGTAAGCCAAGTGTAAATCAATTAAAATGAGCATTCATGTTGATACTACAGGGCAATTATAAATTTGAGAGTGGAAATTCGCCAAAAGAAACTATGTTCTTGTAAGACGACTTGTGAATTTATTATTGTCTGGTGAGCCCTACCCTTGAATGAATTCTTTTGTTGATTTGTGCTTAAAGTTTCGGGCTTATACGTGCTCCCGATGAATGACTCGCATGGTTCACACATATCTAACATAATCTGTTGAATGCAATCGCCATAGTTATTGTTTTTGGATATATATGAGTATAATAAGAATGCAATTATGTGAGAAGTTATTTATATGTGCATTATAAATATGGTATGGTATGCGATGAGATGGTTGGATACACTCCAAAAATGAGCTAGTGCTGCATAAATCTTGCTCTACACCTATCAATGTAACTTTAGATTACCTTAGTAGACACCTTTAGCTTCCCAAATATGCATTTGGAACCATAATATACTTTGGAGCATCACCTTCAAATATTTGTATCAAAACAGACTACTTTCAAGATTGATGAGTTGCCAAAACCTGCCAAAACTTGATAGCATGGAACTAGAAGGTTTAAGCTACATGTAACAAATTGAATCACATTGAATGGATAAGTATGCACAAAGACCGCCTAAAAAAAATCACTGAAATTGAGAGCTTAGCAGTAGGTAATGGTGAACATGAGATAACTTGCATAATCGAAATCAAATGAGTAATATTATGTATGTATGATACAAAGGAGATGATGTAGGCTTACTCATACGTGTGTGGGCTTGGTGTGCCCTCAATCTTGAAGATCAATGTGTCCTTCTTCTGGTCTCTCTACCACGACTAAAATCATGATCTTTTATAGATGAGTTCGATTTTGAATTTTGAATCTGCCACCTAAAAGTGATCCTACCTTTTAGGAAACTAATCAATTTGATTCCAACCACTTAGTTTCTATGACTTACAACTCATAAAGGTACGAAATTCTCTCAAGCTTTTCCTTTTACATTTATCTTGAGTTAAACTCAAGAGATTTACAACAGGTGTTCATATGTGACTTATGAATAGTCATGCTCAAGATGTGAAGTAAGCCTTTGATCTTTGGTCAAGCATCAAGGCTTGCCAAATGTACCAACAGCTCCCCCTCAAGCCTAAGATGCTTGAGTCTTCATTCCATAGGTATCTCTTTCATTCCAATCATTGATTTGAACCTGTTGAGTTTGCTTCCATCAAGTGCTTTGGTCATCATATCTGCACATTGCATCTGTATAGACACATAAGACAATTGTATTTTTTTGCTTGCAAATTTTTCTCTAACAAAGTGATAACGGACTTCTATATGCTTAGTCCTAGCATGAAAGATAGGATTAGTAGCTAAATGCAAAGAACTCATGTTGTCTTTAAATATATATGGAGTGCCAAAGTCTAACCCTAAATTTGTATATAGGGACTTGATCCACATTGCTTCCTGAGTTGCATTTGCCAAACCTCTGTACTCCGTTTTAGTTGAAAAGAGTAATACTATGGGTTGTTTCTTGGAAGACCAAGAAATGAGCTTTGTACCTGCAAATGATAAATATCCATATGTGATTTTTCTATCATCTTTTGATCCTACCCAATCTGCATCAGTGAATAGCTTTACACTTAAATAATATGTATAAGGTTAATACAGGCCTTCATTAATTGTTCCCTTCAGATACTTCAATATCCTTTTGGTTGCACCCATGTGAGGTTTCCTAGGAGATTGCATAAATTGGCTAAGCACACTTACACCATAGCAGATATCAACCCTAGTTAGGGTTCATAATTCAAGCTTCCAACTAAGCTTTGGTAGCTTGTAATGTCTTCAATAGGTTCCCCTTCATGAGCACTTAACTTGTGATTGACCTCCATGGGAGCACCTGCAACCTTAGCATCCTACATCTTGAACTTTGCAATCACATCTTTAACATACGTCCTTTGGGTAAGGAAGATCCCTTTATCTGTATAGACAAATTATAATCCAAGAAAATAAGTGAGCAATCCAAGATCACTTATCTTGAATTCTTCCTTCATTTGGGCCTTGATCTTCTCGATTCCATCTGCATCATTACTTGTAAGAATAATGTCATCTACATACATACATAGATATATGAATTCAGAGCTATTTTTTTAATGAAGAGTGAAGAATCAGCCTTGCTCAACTTGAATCCTTTGTCTTGCAAAAATGTAACCAATCTATGGTTCCAAGCTCCAGGAGCTTGCTTGAGACCATAGAGAGCTTTCTTGAGTTTGCACATAAACGCAGGATGCATATTATCAATAAATCTAGGAGGTTGTGCCATGTACACCTCCTCTGAAATCCAACCATTTAAGAATGCATTTTTTACATCCAATTGATAAATGTTCCAGTTCCTTGAAGCAACTATATTTATGAGAACTATGATTGTTGGCATCTTTGCGATAGGAGAGAAGGTCTCCTCATCATCCATCCCTTGGGTCTAAGCAAACCCTTTAGCCATAAGTCTTCGTTTGTACCCATTTATTGATCCATCAGAATTCTTTTTTACCTTATAAATCCATCTAGATCCAATGATCTTCATGGATTGGTTCTTGGGAACTAGGTCCCAAGTCTAATTTTCTTGAAGTGGTTCTATTTCTTCCTCCATTGCTTCCTTCCATTCAGATTTCTTTTTTGCTTCTTCAAAGGTTGATGGCTCTTTTGAGTTGATATCCTAAGAAATATAGATTGAGTGTTTAGTGACTAGAGAGGTGTAATATCCATACCTTCTTGGCTTCTTGTTTTCCCTAGTTGATCTCCTTATTTTTTTTTGAGAGGATTTTGCAATATCTCTCAAGTCTTGCATCTTCTCTTTATCTTTGTTGCTCCATACCTTGAAGTTCCTCCTTGGTGTCTTCTGATCATCATCAGAATCACTTGAATCTTCATGTTGTTGATTATTTACCTTTTGAATTGTAGAAAAGTCTTCTTCTAGGTCATAAGGTAGCTTGACTTTTCTGCAATCATCTTCAAACCACGAGTTTTTTTCATCAAAGACCACATCTATGCTAACAATTAAGCCTTTAGTACTTGGGTTATACAACCTCTACCCTTTCTGATTAAGATCATAACCCTTGAAGGCACATTTCTCTGCCTTAGGATCCATTTTACCTCTGATCTATGATGGAACATGTGCATAAGCTATGTTCCCAAAGATTCTGAAATGATCTAGGCTAGGCATTCTTCCATTCCAAGCTTCATATGGTGTCATCCCATCCAATGCTTTAGATAGGAGTCCGTTGATAAGATACATGGCTATAGATACAACCTCTACCCATATGTAGTTGGGCAATTTTTTCTCATTAATCATGGACCTTGTTGCCTCCACAATGGTCCTATTCCTCCCTTTTGCTACTCCATTTTGTTCTCGAGTATACCTGGTGGTAATTTCTCTTTTGATGCCTATATCTTGGAGATATGCATCAAAATCATGGGAGAATTATTCTCCCCCTCCATCTGACCTTCGCTATTTTAATGTTTTCCCTGTTTGATTTTGGATAAGAGCAAGATATTTTTTGAAACAATTGAACCCTTTATCCATGTGCTTCATAAAGTAAAGTATAGTCCATCTTCTACAATCATAAATGAATGATACATAGTACCTAGATCCTGAAATTGAAGGGTCTTTGCTAGGTCCCAAACATTTGTGTGGAGTACCTCAAATAGATCACCATGAATGTAACCTTTAAAATTGACATACACTGCATTTGTATATCATATGTTGCTTAGATATATTTGGCAATCCAAGCACACTCTAATCCCTGGATATTTTCTTTAAGCTTCTTTCTCTTATCTGAGCTAATCTTTTGTGCCACATTTCTAATTCTGGTAAGGTTTGGCCTCCATAATTGAAGAGTGCTATATTTCTAGTATCATCTACTTCAAATGTAAAGAGTCTACCAGTCTTTTCTCCTTTGGCTATCCTCTTGAATCATTGTTGAGGATCTTCAAAAAATGCTCCATTTCTTGTAAACCTTACCTACAAACTATTTGTCCAACACTTATCAAGTTCTTGGTTATGGTAGGTACATACAATACCTTACTGCGTAGATTCCTATTTCCATATGAGGCCTTCATATTCCCAATCTTTTCAATTGAGTGTCTTGTGTCATCTTCTATCTATACCCCATGCTTGTTCCTTGGATCCTCCAAGTGAGATAGCAATGCTACATTTCCTGCTACATGATTTGAACAAGGAGAATCTATATAGAACACATGCTCATCTGCTTTACCTTGCTTCATGGTCATGTTCATTAACAAAAGTGAGTCTTCTTATGCGTGCTCTTTAGTGTAATTTTTGTAGTCTCTTCTTCCTCTATAGCTTCCTTGGTTATTGTAGTTGTTGAAGGTGTTTGATCTTCCTCTTCCATAGTTTCCTCTATTGAAGCCTCTTCCTCTTTGATTTCTAGGGTTCTTAAAACAATTCTAAGTTGTGTGGTTAGTCAATTCACATATTTCACAGGAGATGTACTTTGGAATCTCCCCCTGCCTTGTCTACCTCCTCTCCCTCTTCCTCTTGTACCTCTACCTCTTCCTACAAAGTTAGCTTGGGAGGTACTAGCTTCATCATCAGATTTAAGCCTTTATCTTTACTATCCTTACTCTTGTTCTTATCAGTGTATAGGGTAGAGGATTGATTACCTTTTGAGTTATCATTGTTATGAATAGTCATGCTCAAGATGTGAAGTATGCCTTTGATCTTTGGTCAAGCATTAGGGCTTGCCAAATGTACCAACATGGTATCATGTGTTTGTAAAAACATGTGTGTGCATGTATCTGTATGAGTGTGTTTTAGAGTGTGTCAATGATGGAAATGCATGTGCTCTTGCACAATTGTGTATGCATATATGTGATAGATGCATGCATGAATGTATTTGAGTGAAGACCATATAAATACAAATTTATTGGTGCATATATATATCCATGTGTGACCATGTATGTGGAGATTTTTATGTGAGTGGAAGCATTAATGGATCTTTTGTGTAATGTTTTTATGGAAATATATATACATATTCCGTTTGGGGAATCAATCAGGAAGAGGAATTCAAGTAGGAATCAACCAGTGAGAAGCAATAGGAGTGTGTGGTGCTTCTAGGAGGAGGAGGAACAAAAGCTAAAGAAGGGAATGGTCCAGAAAACAAAAAGGAATGATGGGGGAGTTCTTAAGGGCCGACATCTCTCAGAGGATCTCTCTCACCATTTTGTTTTTCTTTTTGGTCTTGATTTCATGGTGCTCACAGATATCAGTAGATAGGAAGAGATAACTAAAGGTGTGGGTAAAAGGGCCAAAAAGACTACTACATATTCTGAATTGCCAAGCAAAGAGCGAGAGGCCTTGCACAACAATTCACATCATTATCAATATCATCAAACAAAATAGAGCTCCCTCTTGCAGAATTGCATTATGCTCATCTCTATGAGTCCGTACCCATTTCTCCATCGTTTGCGCGTCTTCTGACATATTCACTGAAGGGATGGTGAAGCAGGATCACTTTACCCATCATAAGATCGACTTCCTTTGAGTGTTCTATTCACTTTTAGCAAGAGTGAGACATGAGGAAATTGAAGCTAAAGGGAATGTTAGCTGAGTGGTTTGTCCAGCCGAAGTGTCATATAAGAACATTCTATAGGATGATGGCAAGTGTAAAATAGTTTAGTGGAGGGTTTCTCTTCAATTATAAATCGGTCCCACGGAGAAGGTTTGTTTTACTTCTGCATTGTTGCAGAGCAAAGAGAGCACAAGGCAGAGAAAAAGAAGGGCCCCAAAATTTTTCCGATTTAGACACCCAAATTTTGTATTATAACCATTCTTGTAATATAATTTCCATTGTAAATGCACTAGAGGAGTCCTCTAGATGCATCCCCACAAAAGATTAGTAGTTTACCCATGTAAATTAGTAGGAAATTAGTCTTTTTAGTGAATAAAGTGCCCGTCTCTTGTGTGAAAGGACCAATTTTAGGGCACTAGTATATAAGTCAGTTTGTGACTCTTTGTAAAGACTTTTTGCCATTGTGAGAATCAAGAGCACAGAATTTCGAATTTCTATCTTCTCTTCTCTGTATCTTCTTCTTTGTGAGCTTGTGTGCAGGTGTGTTGCTTGGAAAGAGTGTTAAGAAGTGTTTTCTATCCATGAAAGTGTTTGTCTGCTATAGTTAAGGTGTGAGTGAAGTGTAGGAAGTGCTGAAGTGTAGGAAGGTCATTCCCGTGACTCAGTATTTTGCTCATAACTTGAAGTAGAAGCATCAAAATCGAGTGAAAATACACCATTGGATGCGTCTTCTTGAGAGCTTCAAAATGCATATGTTTTTTGATATATTTGGAGTTTGGAGCTGAGAGGAAAGCTCGATTTATTGTTGGCAACTGCACCAAGTATCGTGACACCATGACTGTCAGTTGGAGCTTGGTTGAATAAGTCTTTGCCTTGTTTGCACTCTTTGAGTAACTCTTTTTCATTGATCATAATTTGAATGCATGTCTTCATACACTCGGCTAGGTTTCGATACTCATTAGATTGATAATTAAAGCGTGAATCCCCACTATATGCACTTGAGGGGGATTGAGGTATAGTCTCTTTCTCCACAAGTCCCTAAGTTGGTTCTTAGGTACACACCTTTTTTGGCACCGTTTCCGGGGAGTGTCGAATCAGACCGAGGCATTCGTGTGATAGTAAGTAGCTTTTTGCATTGAAGCGAGAGGTGGAGTAATGATTTTCTCTTCTTTGGTAAGTCACTTTCAGCTGCACTTACTACTTCTCATTCTTGGAGTGTGTGTAGTGAGTTGTTAGTCTAGGGAAGTGAGGGGAATGAGTAGAGTAGGAGAAGTAAGGGAGTAGGTTAGGTAGTGAGAGTAGCATTGAATCCTTGTAGTGTTGTTATATTTTCAATGAATAGGAAAATTCAAAAGTATAAAAGCCAAAAATGTCATTTGAAAGTCACTTGTATTTTAAGCAAGTATCGTGAGAAGAGCCGTTGAGTATCGCGAGCTACAGTCCGGGTCGTGGGAGCTGCGCAGAGCAAGTGTGGTGTGATAAAAGGGTTGAGAGCAAGGACTGGAGGTGAGCACACTCATCTACACTCATGCTTACCACTTAAATTCACTAGTTAAAAAAAAACGATCTGCGTTAGGTATCATGGAAGATTTGCAGGGTGTAAAAGGTGTATTTTGGGTGATACAGAGAGTGAGGAGAGGGTAGAACAACCTGGAAAACATTTGTATTCATTCAAACCCAAAAAATCTAGCAAAAAATCTGAAAAAGGGGTCAAGTATCGTGTTCTCCCGCGGTTGAGTATCGCAATACCTAACAAGTATCGTGATCTCCTGTGGTTGAGTATCGCGATACTTCCCTGAGATCGGGTATCGTAGTTGCCCAATCGCGATACTTCACCAAGTATCGTGTATCGAGTATCGTGTCTCTCCGTGTATCGAGTATCGTG
>CM035438.1:29006906-29026906 GCA_020310875.1 Ceratopteris richardii
CTAAGTGATTGGATTAGCATGAGTTTGAGTGTTTGCTTTTATGTTAGAATGTATGCATGCATGGTTTGAGTGATTAAACATGTAAACATAGTGTTATTTTAATGCATGAAGCTTATGTGTATGTGTATGCATGGTTAGTATGTATGGGCATATATGTATGAAAGTAAATGAATTATCATGGGTGTGAATGTATGCATTAGAGCATGTGAATGTTTTAATGTATACATAAACATATGCATGGGCAAAAATGCATTTAAGTGTTAGTATGAATGTGTATTTATCTAATGCTAGCATGTGCATGAATGTATGTTAGCATGCATGAGCATGTGTATGCTTTAATGTATGTGACGTATGTCTTTTATGTTCCTTATTAATTTTTTGTACTATTACTAATATGCTAATGTTTGTTTTTCAGAAACATTGAAGAGTACAAGCAATTGAAGTGAAGCAGCAAGATTGAAGATCCATTTAAACCTTATTTTCCATTTAGTCAAATACCCAACTATTTAGACATTTATCCTATTATTTAGACCTTACATTTGTATTAGAGTTATTGATTTGAGCCATTAGCTTATCAATTCATTTGTTCAAGCAGAATTAGCATCAATATTATTTTCCATTGATTTTTTTCATGTCTTCTGAGTTATTCCATGAGGATGAGCATAGTAATATTGAAAGCTTTGAAACTACAACCGAATCCATAGAATTAGTGACAGAAGAACTCATTAAAGATAATATTACTTCAGAATCATTAGTTTCTATATCTTATGACCAATGCTTAACTATGGTTCTAACATTTTCTTCCATTGCAT
This sequence comes from Ceratopteris richardii, assembly GCA_020310875.1. NCBI lineage: Eukaryota > Viridiplantae > Streptophyta > Polypodiopsida > Polypodiales > Pteridaceae > Ceratopteris > Ceratopteris richardii. The sequence goes on from CM035438.1 coordinate 29,007,719, forward strand.
CTCCTGAACCACATAGTAGTGAAGATTTATTTCCACTGGCTTTAATTAGACATACTCATCCAAACCCATTAGAAACCAAAGTAGAAGAGTTAGTTAAAGATCAGATAACTGAAGAGTCATTGATTTTAACACCCAAACAGGAAGCTATTGCCAGATATAGAGTAGCTTGTCCCTATGGTCCTTAAGCTGAGTTCGCTACAGACACCCTGCGTGTGCCAAATGATTTAGGCGGATGACTTGATCCACCATCTGAGCATCTCTGACGACCCGACATTGGTGAACCCGACGTGAAAGTCAGCTTGCGACTCAGACGGATATTGTCACTTTGCATTGCATATACATTCGTACGATTTTACATTGCTGCAGCTGCGTCTTCATCCCTGGAAGCTGTGGCACTCACGTGAACTTGTAATCTTCTTGGTGTCGAGGGCTGGTCTGTGACCTGAGCGCCTCCACGAAGATTGACAAGTAGGCAAACCTCCTCATGCCACCCCTTTCATCAACAATTGAAGAACAAAACGCTTGCACCCATTTTAGCAAGATATGTATTTAGGTTTTGATTAAAATCAATAAATGTAATGAATTTCACAAAAGCACTATTTTGAGCCTCATCTTCGAGCAGTTGGTATAATTTCTTTACTCTTACATTCTTTAGTGCAAAATTTTATTTAAGGTTGAATTATTGGTATAGGTTAAAGGCAACTGTTTGTTAATCATAGGTTAAGCGTTAATCATAGCTTTACTTGAAACATATTTTCATAGTAAAAACTTATCAAACTGGACTCTAACGGAATTTCAGAATTAGTAGCTGAACATAAGGAAAGAGTAACAAAAGAAGTTCAGGATATAGTTAGAATTGTTTAAGCTACATCAAAACAAACTACAAAAATGGACGAACTATTTCAAACTATGATGCACGAGAGGCAAGGACAAAAAGTAGTTGAAACGTTATTAAAGGATAAAGGGAAATTTACTGGTATGAATGTTACAAACTATTTCGACACATTTGAGGAATTAGCTAAGTTACACGGATTGCCTGATACCAAATGGAAGTCCTATCTTGGACGACTTGCCATAAGTATGGTAAAAGCTATTATGGATGTACATGACAATAAGGAATGGGATGAGTTTAGAAAAGAGCTACATAAAGAAATTTACTTAGAGGACTATAGTCAACACAGTAGAGAGGGATTTATGAAATGGATTAGTTCTCCTAAGCCTCACATTTCTTTAACTCAACTCCATGGCGAATTTATGAAAAGATTCTCTCAATTACTTGAACATGATAGAGTTGCCCTTACCCTAGATATCATTTTGTATTTCCTTAAAATCTTGACTCCAGATATAAGGGTAGAGGTTGAGCGTAGGCTTGAAGAACCGGGAAAGAAATATGGGCTTACAGATGACTGGGGTGTAGTGAAAACAGTGGTTGAGGCGGTTGCTCACATGAAGCAACGTAAAACACTCCTTTATGCTTCGATGTCTCAACCGTCCTCCAGTTTTCCACCTATTCAGGTAACTACGGATACACATATAGATTCAAAAATTGAGCCTACAGCTTCCACATCTAGAGTACCAACTGATTTGCAATTTGAGATTTGGTTTAACAAGTTGGAGAATATGATGCATATGCAGGAGAATATGTCTAAAGAGGTAGTAGCTTTGCAGAATGTGGTGTATGCTTTAAACTTACAAGAGAAACCTGCAATGCAAGCTCATTCGACTATCTATCCTCAACCAGTAAATGCTCCTAATCCACCATTAGTAGCTCCGAATCATCCATTAGTACCTCCTAATCCACCATTAGTAGCTCCGAATCATCCATTAGTACCTCCTAATCCACCTTTTATACCTCCTAATCCTCCAATTGTGCCCCAACCAATTCCTCAAAAATTTAATCAAAGGAATTTGAATGAAAGGAGAAATGCCAATGTGAGGAGATGTATCTGGTGCGATGCCACAGATCATCTAACTTATACATGTGAAGCATTGAAAGATGCGAAAGAGAAAAGACTTGTAATTGAGATTGACAAGCGATTGTGCGACTATAGAACACATTTACCCTTAGCTGCCAATTGGGGAAAGGGAGGGATGCAGAAGCTGTATGAAAACCTTTCGGAGTCTAAGAAATCTGCTTCTGCTGTTAAACTAGAATATGTTGATAGTGACTCTGATTCTGAATATACAAGAGAAACGAGGAACTACTCAATTGAAGCTTTGATAAAGGCGAGAGACGATATTACGCAGAAAACTGCGTGGAACTCTCCTGTCGATGAATTCTCGATATATTCGCATATTGTGAATGTTGAAGAGAAAAGAAGGAGGGATGATGAGCAAGAAATAAATGAATCAGGCAGACGAATGACTAGACGTAAGATGAGAGATGAGCCAAAGCCTAAGAAAGTTCAGTTTGAACAGGGCAAAAGTTCTAAAACAAATGAAGAGCCAAGAAAAGAGGTTAGGGAGGGTAAACAACTTGTGATTAATGAGCCAATTCAAACAGCAGACAAAGTAGAAAAAATTCCTAGAACTGAAACAAAAACAGAAGAGAAACCAGAGAAGAAACCGAAACGGGTTCCAAAAGCTATTCTTATTTCAGAACTGGAACAAAAAGTTGATTCAAAGGAAATCTTATATGACATTTTATTAAAAAGTGTAGTAACAATGACCTGAGAACAAATCTTCTCAATAGCAAAAATTGAATTTAAGGAGAATTTTAATAAAATTATTAAAAGGAAGAGATTACCTCTATCACAAGAGGTAGAGATGCAGGATGTTGTCGATGTAACTCACTTGATTCATGAATCTCTTTCTTCAGATTCAGAGGATGAAAAAGATAATACTTGTAATGTTAACAAAAATTTCTTAGGGCCGATTGTACCAGACGATGAAACCAAAAACTCAAAGAGTGATTTTAGGAAAAGTTTTTTGGCGAGAGGCACACCTGAGATTAAAATTAACTTAGGTGATCAGAAGAGATCATATTCTGCTTTAGCCCTAATTGATTCTGGGTCTGAAATCAATGTGATTTCGAAAGAATTATATGATAAGTTTAAATGGCCTATTTATAAGAATCACGGTTGGATAATGAGAACTGCGGAAAATGGTTGTGGATCACTCCTAGGAGCATGTGCCAACATATCTCTAATGATAGGTGGAATCTCTGAAACATTCCACTTTTTCATTCAGGACAATTGCTCTTACGAAATTATCTTAGGCCAACCATTTATATGCGAAGACAGAATGGAGACTAAAGTAATGGATGACGGCTCAGCATATGCAAGAATTAGATCTAAAGATGATCTTCAATCACTCCAAGTTATGATAGTCAGCCCAAACCACGTACAAAATAGGGAGCAAATTAGGAAGACGCCCATCCGTTCTCATGAAAAGATACGTAAAGATCATATGCCTCTTCGTGAGTTCAGAACTTATTATGAGCAAAATTTTGCCTAGATGCCACTGTTGAGCGAGACAATGGTGGTTCTTGGTTTGATGTCTTGCACCCATCTGTAGATACTTTAGATAGTTTTTCTTTATATTTCCCTTCATCATATTTGCAATTCAGTCATTATAAACAAATTCCTAAAAAAATTATAAAACATTATGAAAAAGTTTATAAAGAGAAAGGATTCATTTCATCTGATGAACACATTGAAAGCGTAATTGAAACTCTATCTTCAAACTCATTGATTGATGAACTTCAAAATATTTTGCATGAAAAAGAAAATTTTAGATTTGTACTTTTAAATTCTATTGAAGAATATGATCTGATTATTAAATTTTTCATGAGTAATAAAAGTAAGGAAGCAAAAGTAAATACAAAATACAAAACCGTTGACAAAAAAGTTAAACCGATTGCCCAGCCTTTACCATGAGAGTGAAGAGAAGTTTAGGCAAGTTACAAATGATCCTTATTTACGAGAGTGCACAAATATAGGTCATACCTTTAGAGGCAAGACTTTAAAGCTAATCAAGATAGGGAATGATGAAAATTTTTTGTTACCCGAGGAACGAGAACTATTTCAAAGAGTGATTAGACAACATGGAAAGGCATTTTCTTTATATCCCCACGAGATAGGCTGTGCAGACCCACAAATTGTGCCACCAATGATAATCTTTACGGTGCCTCACATTCCATGGAATCTCTCCCCATACCTGTTCTGAAAGTCCATTTACCAGAATTAATGAGGCTTCTTAAAGAAAAGATTCACATGCAAATTTTAGAGCCATCGTCTGCACCCTACTCAAATAGGTGGTTTATTGTTCCCAAGAAAAATGGCAAGTTATGATTCATTCAAGATTTACAACCTGTCAACAAGGTTACTATTAGGAGTGTAGGTACTGGACCCAGTGTAGTAGAATTCGCTGAAGCCTTTGCTGGTCATGCCATTTACTCAATGGGAGACTTGTATTCTGGCTACGATCAATTTCAGCTTGCTATTGAAAGTAGAGACATAACGACTATGAAAACTCCTTTAGGCTTAGTTTGCATGTGCACTTTGTCGCAAGGAGCGACTAATTCAGTAGCGCATATGATGAACGCCATGAATACAGTATTACATGACTTCATTCCTAATATAGTCATGCCATTTATTCATGACATTCCTATTAAAGGATGTATTGAGAATGAGAAGGATGAAACTTTAGATTCCTCTGGCTGCAGGAAGTTTGTAGTAGATCATATCTCTGACTGTGAAAGGATTTTCCAGAGATTTAAAGAGGTTGGTCTCACATTCTCCATTGAGAAATCTGTTTTTGGTGTCAATGAGGTACTTATAGTTGGGCATTTATGTGGACATTACGGTCGGAGGCCATACCCACCTAAAGTCGACGCTATAAACAAAATTTCAGATACCTGTAGCAATATTAGTGAGGTAAGACGATTCCTTGGTGCTTGTGTGTTTTATGCCATCTGGATCCCACACTATGCACATGTTGCAAACTATCTTTATGCTTTGCTAAGGAAGAATCGAAAGTTTCTTTGGACTGAAGAACACTCAAAAGCTATGAAGAAGTTAAAGAAATTACTTCTTGAAGCTCCTATTTTAAAGCGATTAGATTATACTGATCAAAAGCCTATCATTTTAACTCTTGATACGAGCCCTATAGGAATAGGATGGGTTATTGGTCAGGACGATGAAGAGGGCAATAGGTATGCTGTGAGATTTGGAGCTAAGATTTTACACGATACGTAAAGAATTATCCGCAAACTAAACGAGAACTGTGGGGTTTAGTCACGGCATTAAAATCCGATAAAGAATATATTATAGGTGCAAATGTAATAGTTGAGACAGATTGCCTATCTCTAATTGGAATGATTACAAATTGTTCATCACCCAACATTGCCATGCTTAGATGGATTTCGTACATCAAGTTTATAAATCCTGTTTTGATACATATTGCAGGTAAATCTAATCCTGTGGCTGATATGCTTTCTCGAGCTTGATTTGATAATGAGGAAGAAACAGAATTAGATATAAATGCAATTGATTATGAGTCTAAAGCATACGCATATGAACAGTTTAATATTGAAGAATACGAAGGAGAGTGGCAGGATATAGGAAAGTATCTTAGTACTCTGGTTAGAGCACCTACATGGTCTTCAAATAGATTCCGGAATATTAGGAAAAGAGCTTACAACTTTTTCCTGAAAGATGGTCTAATTTGGAGACATGCTAGGGGAAAAATTAGATTGCCACAAAGAGTACTAGGAACTAAGAATCTTCAAGTACAAGTGATGAAGAGTATGCATGATACTTTATGGGCAGGACATAAAGGTTTCGTAGCTACTTATGAAAAAATTAGAGAAGGATACTGGTGGCCAGGCATTTAAGTTACTGTTAAAAATTATGTGAATTCATGTGATCTATGTCAGATTCATTCCTCAATCAAGCATAGGGATCCGTTACATCCTACCTATCCACCATGTATCCATTATAATTGGGTAGTAGACTTAGTGACCATGCCCAAAGGTATCGATAAGATGAGATATATAGTCTTGGCAGGTGAAGATCTTACGAATCATGTTGAAGGCCGAGCTTTAAGATCTAAGACAACTTTTAATGTATGCAAATTTCTTCTTGAGGATGTCATTTCACGATTTGGTTATGTAGAAAAGGTAGTGGCTGATAGGGGAGAGTTAGTGGCACAGGAGGCTAGAGAATTCTTTGCTAGGCATGGAATTCGCTTAGCCCTTACTACTGCTTACAACCCTGAAGCTAATGGGAAGATAGAACGAGGGCATTCTCCTATTATTAAAGCAATTTCCAAAGCTTGTAATGGAGAAATTAAGAATTGGCCGAAATATCTTCCATTTGCACTGTGGACTGATAGAATGACCTGCACAAGAACGACGCGGTATATGCCGACAGAGTTGATGTAATGCGAGAAAAAAATTTTCCCTGTGCATACACAAATTTTTACTTGGACCACCTTACCATGGGAAGATAATCTGTCGACGGAAGATTTATTAGCTCTGAGAATCCAACAATTAGAGCAAGGGAGTGAAAGATTAGAAGAGGCTATAGTTAAACTAAAACATTCTCGACTGAAAAACAAGAAGTATTTTGATAAATCACATAGGTTAAGGCCAAAGCCGGTACAAGTTAATGATTGGGTTTTACTGTATGATAGTACGTTTGATTCTCAGTATGATGCTCGTAGGAAACTAAAAAGACGTTGGTTTGGACCTTATGTGGTAATAAAAGTTTATGATAATGGAACGTATGCCTTACACGAATTAGATGGTATGCCTTTTAAAAACTTAATTGTTGGTAAAAGAATTAAATTATTTAAACAAAGAGATGATGAAATGTATGAAGTAATGTATGATGAAGAACATGACTAAATTATGTATGGATGAATTTCTTTAATGTGGTTTTCTTTTGCAGGGAAGAAGAAGAATATTTGATTATGAAATTTAAATAATTTTGTATGTCTAGCTGTTGCTGTTTATATTTAACAGGTCTTTGAAGAACAAATTAAGATGCATGAAGATGAAGGAGATTGAAGATGAAATTGATTGTAGGTCGTATTTTTCTTTGTCTTAAAATTTTGATTTATGTATTTCTTGCATTCATAAAAAACTAATTGATAAAATCTGGAATGAAGAATATTAATTTATAAAGGACTCTATTTAACCATATTAGGAAAACAAACATAATGTATATTTCTACATTTATAGATTAAGTGAGATTTGTTAAAAATAGAAGGATTTGTAGTTGATTTAGATAACGAAAGTAGTTGTATATGTGTAGGAGCATATTGTTGCATGATGCGTGTCTATGAGAACCTAGATCTTTCTTGTCCATGCAGCTTGATCCTTAGCTCGGATTAAGGGGTTAAGCCTTTCCCCTTTAAAACAAAAAAGTAGCGAAAAAAAAGAATATTGATATGGAAGTTATGCCTTCTTCCACCCCAAAAAGCTATTTACACTTATTATTGATATGAAGTTTACATCATTTATATATGAAGAAAACTAGTTGTGAAAAAACACATCTAGTGATTAAAATTGGGCATACAAGGCGGCTATCTCTCCAAGTAGATTTAGTAGATTTCTTTGGCATGCTTGATTGCTCATATGTGAATGCATATATACGACGAACCCTGCATTTGAATGAATGAAAATGAATTCTGTTTTATACTAATTTTTACATAATTTATAAATGGGTGAAATATAAATTACTGTTTGTTGACTGAATAGGTTAATAGTTTACCTTTATACTTTAATATATTTTCATTGCCACATGTAATTTAAATAAACTTCATGTGCATGCTGAAAGATTTAAAATTTGATAAGATTAAATATATTTAAGAAAGAATTGATGCTGTTCTATGATTTAATTTCAGGATAATCATTGAAAATACTGCTTCCCTTAATCTGCAAGTTGGCCCATCGGGACGATGTGCAGGTTTGGTGGCGGTGGATGTCGGGAAGATTTTCATCTTCCAGTTGATAACCAGAGAAAATGAAAACAACTTTATTGGTGAACTTTAACCTTTTATATCACTGTTGATCAGTTGTTCTGGCTTGAATTAACTACTTTTGAAGTGTTTACAGGTACAAAAAATGATGAAGAACATATGTTCATGTTAGGGTTTACCCTAATTACTCATTTAATGAGAATTTCCTATTTTTACACTTAAGAATTATGGGTGTTCAACTCTAGGGTTCATTGAATTCATGTGTTGTTTATGAGATTGGGTTAATGTTAAGGGTTTAGATGATTTATAATGGGTTAATGCTAGGGTTTATTTAAGTGTTAATGGGTTAATGCTAGGGTTTATTTAAGTGTTAATGGGTTAAAGCTAGGGTTCAGAAGGATTCTGATAGGTTAGTAGGGGGGTTCAAAGGGTTTCATAAGATTTTCAAGGGTTTTATTGAATTGTAAGGGTTAAAATATCAGGTATTTAATTAAATTAATGTTTAAAATGAATAATTATGTATTAAAAGTTAAAATGTGATGTTATGAATTAATTTAAACATGTGTGGGCATTTAAATATTAAGGTTCTAATTAATTAAAACCTTAAACTAAGTTCAATTAAATGATTTATTAATTATAGAAAATTATGATAATTAAATTAAAATGCTAAATTAAATGGATAAATATTTAGTGGTGTGTGAGAGTGTTGATTAAAGAATGGTTTATATAAGATGTGGAATTAAAGTGATCTAAGGACTGAATCATAAAAGATATGCACTTAAAGTGAATAAAGATGGTTAATGAAAAGAATGGTGAGAATTCGTGTAGATTAATAGAGAGGAGAAAGTAAGTTGTGTGCAGAAAGTTAATTAAAGTATGGTTGAGATGTGTGGGCAAAAGTGTGGATGAGAAATTAAAGCAAGTTCAAAAAGGAGTGGTAATCTCATGACTTCTGTGAATATAAATACGTGTGTTAGCTGTGTTCTCTCCTAATATTTGTTTTTCAGGTACTATTCTTCTTATCTAGCTCTTTATGTATAGGGGAGAGTTTTCTGTTGTTTTTGACTGGTGAACATATGCAGAGTGAAACACCTCTCCTTGTTACTTTTGGCACGCATAGTGAGAGAGAATTTGAGAGCATAGGAGAGAGAAAGGGAGATTCTTCCTCAGAGTATCAGCCTCACATATTCAATCTGGAAATTCCATGCCTGCTCTAGGTAGTAGAGCTTTTCAATCGCCTCTAGTGAAATCGCATCCTTCCCACCAACAGATGAGAAATTATAATCTATCATGCTTCTCTTCTTCAGACTCCTGCTTTCTGTGCGAAGTGCATCATGATGGAGCAGCACATCGGGAAATGCTCTTTGGCACTCTCTAGGCTTTTCAAGCTTCTGCAATCAGACGCCTGTGGACAGGCTTTTTCAGCCAGAGCCATAGCTGGAGCTCCTCTGTCGGTCGTCTGTCGGCCAGAAGATACAGAAAAAAATGAATTAAATCCATCTCCCTCCACAGCGCTGCGCGGGGCAGCGCCGCAGAGAGAGAGAGAGAGAGAGAGAGAGAGAGAGAGAGAGAGAGAGAGAGAGAGAGAGAGAGAGAGAGAGAGAGAGAGAGAGAGAGAGAGAGAGAGATAGAGAGAGAGAGAATATTCTCTCCCTTCCCCTCCACGATCTGTGCATGGCAATGCCGCAGAGAGAGAGAGAGAGAGAGAGAGAGAGAGAGAGAGAGAGAGAGAGAGAGAGAGAGAGAGAGAGAGAGAGAGAGAGAGAGAGAGAGAGAGAGAGAGAGAGAGAGAGAGAGAGAGAGAGAGAGAGAAAGGCAGAGAAAGAGAAAGAGAGAGAGTTCGAGAAGCAAGAGAGAGAGAGAGAGAGAGAGAGAGAGAGAGAGAGAGAGAGAGAGAGAGAGAGAGAGAGAGAGAGAGAGTGGGAGAGAATTAGTTAATTAGTTTATTAGTTAATTAGAGTTAATTAATCTAAATTAAGTATAATAAAATTTAATTAGTTATTTAATATTGCATTGTTTAACTAATATCTATTTAGATATATTACTACATTATTTCAATTAGAGATAAGTAGGTTTATTAAGTTATTTATGAAATTGGTATTGTATAATTAGATACATACTTGTATGTGTTATTAAAACATATGCATAGGCATGTAATTGCACTAGTGTTAGCATGTGCATATGTGTGCATTAGAGTGAGTGTTAGCATATGATTTTATGCATGGGCATGTAATTGAACTATTGTATGCATATGCATAAATGCATCTAAGTGATTGGATTAGCATGAGTTTGAGTGTTTGCTTCTATGTTAGAATGTATGCATGCATGGTTTGAGTGATTAAACATGTAAACATAGTGTTAGTTTAATGCATGAAGTTTATGTGTATGTGTATGCATGGTTAGTATGTATGGGCATATATGTATGAAAGTAAATGAATTATCATGGGTGTGAACGTATGCATTAGAGCATGTGAATGTTTTAATGTATACATAAACATATGCATGGGCAAAAATGCATTTAAGTGTTAGTATGAATGTGTATTTATCTAATGCTATCAAGTGCATGAATGTATGTTAGCATGCATGAGCATGTGTATGCTTTAATGTATGTGACGTATGTCTTTTATGTTTCTTATTAATTTTTTGTACTATTACTAATATGCTAATGTTTGTTTTTCAGAAACATTGAAGAGTACAAGCAATTGAAGTGAAGCAGCAAGATTGAAGATCCATTTAAACCTTATTTTCCATTTAGTCAAATACCCAATTGTTTAGACATTTATCCTATTATTTAGACCTTACATTTGTATTAGTGTTATTGATTGGAGCCATTAGCTTATCAATTCATTTGTTCAAGCAGAATTAGCATCAATATTATTTTCCATTGATTTTTTTCATGTCTTTTGAGTTATTCCATGAGGCTGAGCATAGTAATATTGAAAGGTTTGAAACTACAACCGAATCCATAGAATTAGTGACAGAAGAACTCATTAAAGATAATATTACTTTAGAATCATTAGTTTCTATATCTTATGACCAATGCTTAACTACGGTTCTAACGTTTTCTTCCATTGCATCTCCTGAAGCACATAGTAGTGAAGATTTATTTCCACCGTCTTTAATTAGACATACTCATCCAAAACCATTAGACACCAAAGTAGAAGAGTTAGTTAAAGATGAGATAATTGAAGAGTCATTGATTTTAACACCCAAACAGGAAGCTATTGCCAGATATAGAGTAGCTTGTCCCTATGGTCCTTAAGCTGAGTCCGCTATAGACACCATCTAAGCATCTCTCACGACCCGACATTGGTGAACCCGACGTGAAAGTCAGCTTGCGACTCAGACGGATATTGTCAGTTTGCATTGCATATACATTCGTACGATTTTACATTGCTGCAGCTGCGTCTTCGTCCTTGGAAGCTGTGGCACTCACGTGAACTTGTAATCTTCTTGGTGTCGAGGGCTGGTCTGTGACCTGAGCACCTCCACGAAGATTGACAAGTAGGCGAACCTCCTCACGCCACCCTTTTCATCAACAATTGAAGAACAAAACACTTGCACCCATTTTAGCAAGATATGTATTTAGGTTTTGATTAAAATCAATAAATGTAATGAATTTCACAAAAGCACTATTTTGAGCCTCATCTTCGAGAAGTTGGTATAATTTATTTACTCTTACATTCTTGAGTGCAAAATTTTATTTAAGGTTGAATTATTGGTATAGGTTAAAGGCAACTGTTTGTTAATCACAGGTTAAGGGTTAATCATAGCTTTACTTGAAACATATTTTCATAGTAAAAACTTATCAAACTGGACTCTAGCGGAATTTCAAAATTAGTAGCTGAACATAAGGAAAGAGTAACAAAAGAAGTTCAGGATATAGTTAGAATTGTTCAAGCTACATCAAAACAAACTACAAATGGACGAACTATTTCAAACTATGATGCACGAGACGCAAGGACAAAAAGTAGTTGAAACGTTATTAAAGGATAAAGGGAAATTTACTCGTATGAATGTTACAAACTATTTATACACATTTGAGGAATTAGCTAAGTTACACGGATTGCCTGATACTAAATGGAAGTCCTATCTTGGACGACTTGCCATAAGTATGGTAAAAGCTATTATGGATCTACATGACAATAAGGAATGGGATGAGTTTAGAAAAGAGCTACATAAAGAAATTTACTTAGAGGACTATAGTCAACACAATAGAGAGGGATTTATGAAATGGATTAGTTCTCCTAAGCCTCACATTTCTTTAACTCAACTCCATGGCGAATTTATGAAAAGATTCTCTCAATTACCTGAACAGGATAGAGTTGCCCTTACCCCAGATGTCATTTTGTATTTCCTTAAAATCTTGATTTTAGATATAAGGGTAGAGGTTGACGTAGGCTTGAAGAACCGAGAAAGAAATATGGGCTTACAGATGTCTGGGGTGTAGTGAAAACAGTGGTTGAGGCGGTTGCTCACATGAAGCAACGTAAAACACTTCTTTATGATTCAATGTCTCAACCATCCTCCAGTTTTCCACCTATTCAGGTAACTACGGATACACGTATAGATTCAAAAGTTGAACCTACAGCTTCCACATCTAGAGTACCAACCGAGTTGCAATTTGAGATTTGGTTTAACAAGTTGGACAATATGATGCATATGCACGAGAATATGTCTAAAGAGGTAGCAGTTTTCCAGAATGTGGTGTATGCTTTAAACTTACAAGAGAAACCTGCAATGCAAGCTCATTCGACTATCTATCCTCAACCAGTAAATGCTCCTAATCCACCATTAGTAGCTCCGAATCATCCATTAGTACCTCCTAATCCACCATTAGTAGCTCCGAATCATCCATTAGTACCTCCTAATCCACCTTTTATACCTCCTAATCCTTCAATTGTGCCCCAACCAATTCCTCAACCAATTCCTCAAACATTTAATCAAAGGAATTTGAATGAAAGGAGAAATGCCAATGTGAGGAGATGTATCTGGTGCGATGCCACAGATCATCTAACTTATACATGTGAAGCATTGAAAGATGCGAAAGAGAAAAGACTTGTAATTGATATTGACAAGCGATTGTGCGACTCTAGAACACATTTACCCTTAGCTGCCAATTGGGGAAAGGGAGGGATGCAGAAACTGTATGAAAACCTTTCGGAGTCTAAGAAATCTGCTTCTGCTGTTAAACTAGAATATGTTGATAGTGACTCTGATTCTGAACATACAAGAGAAACGAGGAACTACTCAATTGAAGCTTTGATAAAGGCGAGAGACGATATTATGCAGAAAAATGCGTGGAACTCTCCTGTCGATGAATTCTCGATATATTCGCATATTGCAAATGTTGAAGAGAAAAGAAAGAGGGATGATGAGCAAGAAACAAATGAATCAGGTAGACGAATGACTAGAAGTAAGATGAGAGATGAGCCAAAGCCTAAGAAAGTTCAGTTTGAACAGGGCAAAAGTTCTAAAACAAATGAAGAGCGAAGAAAAGAGATGAGGGAGGGTAAACAACCTGTGATTAATGAGCCAATTCAAACAGCAGTCAAAGTAGAACAAATTCCTAGAACTGAAACAAAAACAGAAGAGAAAACAGAGAAGAAACCGAAATGGGTTCCAAAAGCTATTCTTATTTCAGAACTGGAACAAAAAGTTGATTCAAAGGAAATCTTATATGACATTTTATTAAAAAGTGCAGTAACAATGACCTTAGAACAAATCTTCTCAATAGCAAAAATTGAATTTAAGGAAAATTTTATTAAACTAATTAAAAGGAAGAGATGCCCTCTGTCACAAGAGGTAGAGATGCAAGATGTTGCCGATGTAGCTCACTTGATTCATGAATCTCTTTCTTCAGATTCAGAGGATGAAAAAGATAATACTTGTAATGTTAACAAAAAATTCTTAGGGCGGACTGTACCAGACGACGAAACCAAAAACTCAGAGAGTGATTTTAGGAAAGGTTTTTGGGCGAGAGGCACACCTGAGATTAAAATTAACTTAGGTGATTAGAAGAGATCATATTCTGCTTTAGCCCTAATTGATTCTGGGTCTGAAATCAATGTGATTTCGAAAGAATTATATGATAAGTTTAAATGGCCTATTTATAAGAATCATGGTTGCATAATGAGAACTGTGGATAATGGTTGTGGATCACTCCTAGGAGCATGTGCCAACATACCTCTAATGATAGGTGGAATCTTTGAAACATTCCACTTTTTCATTCAGGACAATTGCTCTTAAGAAATTATCTTAGGCCAACCATTTATATGCGAAGCCAGAATGGAGACTAAAGTAATGGATGACGGCTCAGCATATGCAAGAATTAGATCTAAAGATGATCTTCAATCACTCCAAGTTATGATAGTCAGCCCAAACCACGTACGAAATAGGGAGCAAATTAGGAAGACGGCCATCCGTTCTCATGAAAAGATACGTGAAGATCATATGCCTCTTCGTGAGTTCAAAAATTATTATGATCAAAATTTTGCCTAGATGCCACTGTTGAGTGAGACAATGGTGGTTCTTGGTTTGATGTCTTGCACCCATTTGTAGATACTTTAGATAGTTTTTCTTTATATTTCCCTTCATCATATTTGCAATTCAGTCATTATAAACAAATTCCTAAAAAAATTATAAAACATTATGAAAAATTGTATAAAGAGAAAGGATTCATTTCATCTGATGAACACATTGAAACCGTAATTGAAACTCTATCTTCAAACTCATTGATTGATGAACTTCAAAATGTTTTGCATGAAAAATAAAATTTTAGATTTGTACTTTTAAATTCTATTAAAGAATATGATCTGATTATTAAATTTGTCATGAGTAATGAAAGTAAGGAAGGAAAAGTAAATACAAAATACAAAAGCGTTGACAAAAAAATTAAACCGATTGCCCAGCCTTTACCACGAGATAGTGAAAAGAAGTTTAGGCAAGTTACAAATGATCCTTATTTAAGAGAGCGCACAAATATAGATCATACCTTTACAGACGAGACTTTAAAGCTAATCAAGATAGGGAATCATGAAAATTTTTTGTTACCCGAGGAACGAGAACTATTTCAAAGAGTGATTATACAACATGGAAAGGCATTTTCTTTATATCCCCACGAGATAGGTTGTGCAGACCCACAAATTGTGCCACCAATGATCATCTTTACGGCGCCTCACATTCCATCGAATCTCTGTCCCATACCTGTTCCGAAAGCCCATTTACCAGAATTAATGAGGGTTCTTAAAGAAAAGATTCACATGCGAATTTTAGAGCCATCGTCTGCACCACTCAAAAAGGTGGTTTACTGTTCCCAGGAAAAATGGCAAGTTATGATTCATTCAAGATTTACAACCTGTCAACAAGGTTACTATTAGGAATGTAGGTACTGGACCCATTGTAGGAGAATTCGCTGAAGCCTTTTCTGGTCATGCCATTTACTCAATGGGAGACTTGTATTCTGGCTACGATCAATTTCAGCTTGCTATTGAAAGTAGAGACATAACGACCATGAAAACTCCTTTAGGCTTAGTTCGCATGTGCACTTTGCCGCAAGGAGCGACTTATTCAGTAGCGCATATGATGAACGCCATGAATTCAGTATTACATGACTTCATTCCTAATATAACCATGCCATTTATTGATGACATTCCTATTAAAGGATGTATTGAGAATGAGAAGGATGAAACTTTAGATTCCTCTGGCTGCAGGAAGTTTGTAGTAGATCATATCTCTGACTGTGAAAGGATTTTCCAGAGATTTGAAGAGGTTGGTCTCACATTCTCCATTGAGAAATCTGTTTTTGGTGTCAATGAGGTACTTATAGTTGGGCATTTATGTGGACATTATGGTCGGAGGCCATACCCACCTAAAGTCGACGCTATAAACAAAATTTCAGATACCTGTAGCAATATTAGTGAGGTAAGACGATTCCTTGGTGCTTGTGTGTTTTATGCCATCTGGATCCCACACTATGCACATGTTGCAAACTGTCTTTATGCTTTGCTAAGGAAGAATCGAAAGTTTCTTTGGACTAAAAAACACTCAAAAGCTATGAAAAAGTTAAAGAAATTACTTCTTGAAGCTCCTATTTTAAAGCGAGTAGATTATACTGATCAAAAGCCTATCATTTTAACTATTGATACGAGCCGTATAGGAATAGGATGGGTTATTGGTCAGGATGATGAAGAGGGCAATAGGTATGCTGTGAGATTTGGAGCTAAGATTTTACACGATACGCAAAGAAATTATCCACAAATTAAACGAGAACTCTGGGGTTTAGTCACGTCATTAAAATCCGATAAAGAATATTTTATAGGTGCAAATGTAATAGTTGAGACAGATTGCCTACCTCTGATTGGAATGTTACAAATTGTTCATCACCCGACATTGCCATGCTTAGATGGAATTCGTACATCAAGTTTATAAATCCTGTTTTGATACATATTGTCGGTAAATCTAATCCTGTGGCTGATATGCTTTCTCGAGCTAGATTTGATAATGAGGAAGAAACAAAATTAGATATAAATGCAATTAATTATGAGTCTAAAGCATACGCATATGAATAGTTTAATATTGAAGAATACGAAGGAGAGTGGCAGGATATAGGAAAGTATCTTAGTACTCTGGTTAGAGCACCTACATGGTCTTCAAATAGATTCCGGAATATTAGGAAAAGAGCTTACAACTTTTTCCTGAAAGATGGTCTAATTTGAAGACATGCTAGGGGAAAAATTAGATTGCCACAAAGAGTACTAGGAACTAAGAATCTTCAAGTACAAGTGATGAAGAGTATGCATGATACTTTATGGGCAGGACATAAAGGTTTCGTAGCTACTTATGAAAAACTTAGAGAAGGATACTGGTGGCTAGGCATTTATGTTAGTGTTAAAAATTATGTGAATTCATGTGACGTATGTCAGATTCATTCCTCAGTCAAGCATAGGGATCCGTTACATCCTACCTGTCCACCATGTATCCATTATAAATGGGTAGTAGACTTAGTGACCATGCCCAAAGGTATCGATAAGATGAGATATATAGTCTTGGCAGGTGAAGATCTTACGAATCATGTTGAAGGCCGAGCTTTAAGATCTAAGACAACTTTTAATGTATGCAAATTTCTTCTTGAGGATATCATTTCACGATTTGGTTATGTAGAAAAGGTAGTGGCTGATAGGGGAGAGTTAGATGCGCAAGAGGCTACAGAATTCTTTGCTAGGCATGGAATTCGCTTCGCCCTTACTACTGCTTACAACCCTGAAGCTTACGGGAAGATAGAACGAGGGCATTCTTCTATTATTAAAGCAATTTCCAAAGCTTGTAATGGAGAAATTAAGAATTGGCCGAAATATCTGCCATTTGCACTGTGGGCTGATAGAATGACGTGCACAAGAACGACGGGGTATATTCCGGCAGAGTTGATGTATTGCCAGAAACCAGTTTTCCCTGTGCATACACAAATTTTTACTTGGACTACTTTACCATGGGAAGATAATCTGTCGACGGAAGATTTATTAGCTCTGAGAATCCAGCAATTAGAGCAAGGGAGTGAAAGATTAGAAGAGGCTATAGTTAAACTAAAAGATTCTCGACTGAAAAACAAGAAGTATTTTGATAAATCACATAGATTAAGGCCAAAGCCGGTACAAGTTAATGATTGGGTTTTATTGTATGATAGTACGTTTGATTCTGAGCATGATGCTCATAGGAAACTAAAAAGACGTTGGTTTGGACCTTATGTGGTAATAAAAGTTTTATGATAATGGAACGTATGCCTTACGCGAATTAGATGGTACGCCTTTTAAAAACTTAATTGCTAGTAAAAGAATTAAATTATTTAAACAAAGAGATGATGAAATGTATGAAGTAATGTATAATGAAGAACATGACTAAATTATGTATGGATGAATTCCTTTAATGTGGTTTTCTTTTGCAGGGAAGAAGAAGAATATTTGATTATGAAATTTAAATAATTCTGTATGTCTAGCTGTTGCTGTTTATATTTAACAGGTCTTTGAAGAACAAAGTAAGATGCATGAAGATGAAGGAGATTGAAGATGAAATTGATTTTAGGTCGTATTTTTCTTTGTCTTAAAATTTTGATTTATGTATTTCTTGCATTCATATAAAACTAATTGATAAAATCTGGAATGAAGAATATTAATTTATAAAGGACTCTATTTAACCATATTAGGAAAACAGACATAATTTATATTTCTACATTTATAGATTAAGTGAGATTTGTTAAAAATAGAAGGATTTGTAGTTCATTTAGATAATGAAAGTAGTTATATATGTGTAGGAGCATATTGTTGCATGATGCGTGTCTATGAAAACCTAGATCTTTCTTGTCCATGCAGCTAGATCCTTAGCTGGGATTAAGGGGTTAAGCCTTTCCCCTTTAAAACAAAAAAGTAGCGGAAAAAAAAAGAATATTGATATGGAAGTTATACCTTCTTCCACCCCAAAAAGGTATTTACACTTATTATTGATATGAAGTTTACATCATTTATATATGAAGAAAATTAGTTGTGAAAAAACACATCTAGTGATTAAAATTGGGCATACAAGGCGGCTATCTGTCCAAGTAGATTTAGTAGATTTCTTTGGCATGCTTGATTGCTCATATGTGAATGCATATATACGACGAACCCTGCATTTGAATGAATGGAAATGAATTCTGTTTTATACTAATTTTTACATAATTTATAAATGGATGAAATATAAATTAATGTTTGTTGACTGAATAGGTTAATAGTTTACATTTATACTTTAATATATTTTCATTGCCAGATGTAATTTAAATAAACTTCATGTGCATGTTGAAAGATTTAAAATTTGATAAGATTAAATATATTTAAAAAAGAATTGATGTTGTTCTATGATTTAATTTCAGGATAATCATTGAAAATATTGCTTCCCTTAATCTGCAAGTTGGCCCATCGGAACGATATGCAGGTTTGGTGGCGGTGGATGTCGGGAAGATTTGCATCTTCCAGTTGATAACTAGAGAAAATGAAAACAACTTTATTGGTGAACTTTAACCTTTTATATCACTGCTGATCAATTGTTCTGGCTTGAATTAACTACTTTTGAAGTGTTTACAGGTACAAGAAATGATGAAGAACATATGTTCATGTTAGGGTTTACCCTAATTACTCATTTAATGAGAATTTCCTATTTTTACACTTAATAATTATGGGTGTTCAACTCTAGGGTTCCTTGAATTCATGTGTTGTTTATGAGATTGGGTTAATG
>CM035438.1:29031906-29059406 GCA_020310875.1 Ceratopteris richardii
TTGGAACATCGTAGAATGATTCATATCAACAGTTAGGGCAAACACAACAAACACAAATCCCAGTTAGACCACATGTGCAGTTTGCAATGCCTACAAACAACCCTAATTATCGGCCTCAGCCACCTGTTGACCCTAGACATGGGATTCCTACCCTAGTGAGACCACCTGTAGCAAGAGGACCAGGTATACCGATAGGGAGACCCATTTTCCCTGTGATGCCTAGACCACCTGAAGCAGGAAGAAGATTAAGGCCAATTCAAGTTGCCAAATGCATGAGAAACTACTATGATGGCTCTAGTGAACCTTACAATCATATAGCTGAATTTAACAAGTGATCAGAGCAGAACAAGTGGAAGATTTCTTGATCCAATATGAATCTTTTGGTCTAACCTTGATAGACACTGCGTTAGCTTGGTTCGAGCCATTAGACCCTAATCATTTTCAAAACATGGAACAAGTCTATCAAGAAATGATTAAGGAATTCACTAAGTCTGGAATTAAAAACAACTCGTCTTCATTGATTCACAGCTTCAAGCAAGCCCCCACGGAATCAGTGAGATTGGCAGCAAGAAGATTCAAGCAATACGTGGATAGATGCCCTGTCGAAGAGAGACCCACCCAAAACAAAATGGTGTCACTATTTTGGAAGGATTATTGAACGGATCATTGAGATCTCTGGTGTATGTGAAGAGAGTTCAAACTTTACATGTATAGACCTAGAAGACAACCTAGCAGAAGACCTGAAAATACCTCAAGGTAGTTTGAAAAGTGAAGATTCAGCCCGCAGCACATCAAGCCCTAAAAACAATATATAGGAAATAGTCGACTTAGTAGCAAAGAAACTGAACGTTCAAGGACAGAGGGACTACCCCAATAACCCAATAAGAGTGCCCATGCTTAGAAGGTGTATGCAGTGCAGAGGTGATCATCCCTCTCACTTGTGCACTAGGGGAGTAGTCCCACCACTTGCTTATGCTTACAATAGACCAACCGTCCCAGGACCTCTACAATATTGCAACATAGAACAAAAATACTTAAATTACAGTACAAAAAATTGCCCTTACAATAGGCAATCGAGACCAGTACAGCCATATGTGAGACCTTATGGATACCCTCAGAGAGAGCAAGGAGGTGAAGCATTGAGATACCCCACTTATCAATAGCAGGCACCAGTACCACGACCATATGCTTATCAAGGATACACTCAACCACAACCAGTACTAGGACAACAACCGCCCCACCCTCAGAATGTTGTCCCAGTGAAGGTGGCTCGTCTTGAAGAAAACCTAGAGAGAGCAATAGTACCAGCCACACCTTTGATTAGTAATGAATCATATGACTCATCTTATGACTCTAGTCAAGGAGGCTATCCCTCTTATGAGAGCTCTATGATAGAATATGGACAAACGTACGACCCATATGCTTATGACTTGGAACCACAAGATACCTCTTATGGATATGAGTTGGATTATGTGCCAATGATGTACACAGCTCTGAGAGCAACCACACCACCCCGACCTATGAATAGACTGCCTGTACCTAGAGGACCATGCTACAGATGCGGAGGTGATCACTATATTAGAGAATGTACATTGCCAAACCCACCACCACCAGAGCGAGTTTGGGAAGGTTACTATAGTGATTGTGGTAAGGAACACCTATCCAGAGATTGCCCTAAGAATCCCAACAAGGTTACCTCTAATATGCAAATCAATGTGATAGAAGTAATCGAATCATCAGGAAGTGATAAGGAGTACACTATACCATTGAAAGCAATAACGAGAGCAAAAGCTAGAGAGACCCCAAAAAAAGTTGAAGAACATAATCAAAGCAACCAAGAGGTGAACGCACCTACACCTCAAGTAGTTGAAGATTCGGAAGAGCGAGAGAAAAGTGTTACAAGTAAATGAACAAAAAGGTGGAAGAACCGTAGAGATAGAATAAAGGAACGAAAACTACAACAAAAGAAGGAAAATGAAAAGAATGAACAAACTCAACAAGAAAAACAGAAACTAGAAGAAGAAAATAAAAATGAAAGGTGTAAAAAGGATAAGATAGGATCGGTTTTAGCAGATCCCATGCCGGAACAGTTAGCCATGTGGATTCAGGCTTACAATGCGCGAATAAGAGCAGGACCCTCCATCGGACAACATGAAAGAGAATATCCTAGAGGTGACCTAGAGAAAGAAAGGTTAGAGATATGCAAAAAACTAATTGAAGTAGTTCAACAAACCTTAGAAAAACCTGCTCTTCCCCTACCCAATTCACAAATTTCCGAAAGAAAATTCCAAGAGTGTGCCATTGCTAATGATCCCGAGAAACCCAAAGAAGGTGAGACACATAATGGAAACTTCTACGAGGATAAAAGGGAAGGATCCATGGTTCCCGAAGTAGAAGGGGAATGGCCTAAAGATTTGTGGGCGAAAGTCCAAGAAGACAGATGGAAGAGAGTGGAAGGAATTGAACCACCCTTTGAAGAGCTAGAAGCAGAAGATGGAATAGAGGATTCAATACTTGAATTCAATTCAGAAGAAATATTACCAATGGATCCAAGTGACAAAGAGAATGAAGATGTAAAGGCATTGCCAAATTACATAGGAGAGTATGAACATAATTCGGAACTATATTGTATTCCCTCAATAAGGAAAAAAGAACCGAACCCATCAGTCCAGATGTCAGATATCATACATCTTAAAAAAGTAAAAATCCCTTGTACTCTGACATTGGAAGAACTTTTGAAGATCAAACCACAGTTGAAGGAAAAACTGACCAGTCAATTAGAGATCAAAGTGGAAGAAAAAGAGATGTCTGAGGAAGTGAACACAGTAAAAATCCTAGTTGATAAGGTTCGAGATTTCAGTGAGGGAGATGAAGGAAATACTTGTCTACCAATCACCTATAGAGGGTACACCACGAAAGCCATTTTAGATTCTGGAGTTGGAGTAGGCATTGCTACTAGAGAAATTTGGGAGAAATGGGGAAAACCAGCTTTAAGACCAACGTGTATGAAAATACAAATGGTAGACGGACACACTGAACGACCCCTCGGATTATTAGAACAAGAAGTTTTTACCACATGCGGAGTTGAATTTGAACATACCTTAGCAATATGTCAATTTGAAAGGGCGAGCAATTATGAAATGATACTTGGAAGACCCTTCATGAGACAGCTAAAGGTAGTGCAAGGTTGGGGAAAAGATGTTGTATACCTACAACATGAAGGAACCACCAGGAGAATAAATCTCCACACATATACATATCAATATGTCCCACCCTTACAATGGAATCAAATTCCTAAAGAGGAAGACGATCAGTCAATTCACAGCATAGGTTCTAGTGACCAATCTTGGATGACCGAGGACATCCATCTATGGATATGCCAAACGGGAAAAAAGGAAGAGGATAGGAGAAAGGGATGGCAGCAAAGGCAAGGAGTAGCTAGGTCTGTACAAGATCCAGCTTACATGCCTCAAGTCTTTTTGGATGAAGAGTTTGAACCTCACGGTTGGATGGAGATTCTAGCAACCCTCGATGTATGTGTGAACGAAGAAGTAATGACTATGAATGAATGTATTGATGAGGAAGGATATGACGTTAGTCTATATGTGGTAGTCCTTCAGGAGGCTGAAGAAGGAGAAGTGATTGACAAAGAATGGAAGGAAGACTATGAGAGTCATGAGATGGAGCAAGAGCCAATGGAACCGGAAGATGAAAATAAAAAAAAATAGGTACTATAATGAATGAAATCAATCAAGAACTAACATAGCAGGAAGAGCCAGAGTTAAAATGAACAACTAGAAGATGGAGAAAACAAACCAGAGGATCAGTTTGACGTACCTGCACACTTCAAAAAATATGAAGTAGAAGAAAGAAGAATCGCTATTCAAATGCCGAAACGAGAAGCACAACCTGGAATAGCATATGACAACAAGGAGCAAACCAAGAAAATAGTAGTAACCTTAGAGGAAGGAGAAGAACGATGTACTTTTATAGGACAAGATGTCTCCATGGAGGAGGAACAAGAACTAATACGACTCATAAGAGAATACAGGGATGTCTTTGCATGGACAAATAAGGATTTGAAAGGAGTAGATCCTTCTATATGTGCTCATAGAATCCCCATGACATCCGACACCAAACCTTCCAAACAAAGACCATACACCTATAATGATGTTTATTCAGCAAAGATAAAGGAAGAGATAGACAAGCTGCTAGATGCTGGATTCATTTATGAGATTGAACACACAGAATGGGTGTCACCTTTGGTAGTCGTACCAAAGAAGAATGGAAAGTTAAGGGTATGCATTAATCTGAAAAAAGTAAATGCTGCCACCATAAGAGATAGTTACCCATTACCCATTACGGATCATCTTTTGGAAAGAGTGGCAGGGAAGCAAGTTTATAGTTTTTTGGATGGCTTTTCAGGGTATAATCAGGTAGCCATTGCTCCTGAGGACCAACATAAAACAGCCTTTGCAATTGAATGGGGAGTATATGCCTTTAGAGTCATGCCTTTTGGACTAACTAATGCCCCAACCACCTTCCAAAGATTGATGTGTCATGTATTCAAGGAATTCTTGAGAAAGAGTATGGAGGTGTATGTGGACGATCGATGTACTTATTCAGCTATACGATCAGAACATATCCCTGAACTAGGAAAGATCTTTGCCAAATGTCGACAATATAGAGTATGCCTCAACCCAGAAAAATGTGTCTTCATGGTTCGACAAGGAAAAATATTAGGACATATTGTCTCTAAAAATGGAATTTCAACTGATGAAGACAAAATCAAAGTAATTCTGGATTTACCAAGACCAAAGACTGCTAAAGATGTCCAAGCATTTATGGGACATTGTGGATACTACCGAAGATTTATACATATATATGCCATAATTTCTAGACCTCTTTATGCACTATTGTCTCAATTTAACTGGATCGAGGAATGTGAAAAAGCCTTTAATGAATTAAAGAGTCGATTGAGTTCCGCACCAATCCTTTGAGTACCTAATTGGAATAAGCCATTTCACATTCATGTGGATGCTTCCAAGTTTGCCATTGGTTGCATCTTAGCTCAACCTACAGATACAGGAAAGTTAGACCACCCTATAGCCTATGCCAGTAGACAATTAAATCAAGCAGAGCGTAATTATACCACAACCGAGAGAGAAGGGCTAGGGATGGTGTATGCCGTGAAAAAGTTCAGACATTACCTTTTGGCAAACAAATTCAAATTCTTCATTGACCATCAAGCTCTACTGTACTTAGTCAACAAGCCTTGTAATACAAGACGACTAGTACGTTGGTTTCTATTGCTAATGGAATTTGATTTTGAGGTAGTAGTCAAGAAAGGAAATACCCACATAAGAGTAGATCACTTATCGAGAATGACACATGGAGAACCACCCATAGGAGTACTAGATGATTTGCCTGATACATACCTTTTTAATCTTGCAGTATGTCCACAGTGCGCAGAAAAGTTGATCCCTATACTTACGCATGGACCAAATAATGGAATCACACCAAATCGAACCCAAGACCTTTGGAAGACTAAAAACCTTCATATCATTGCTGGAAGTTTGTATCACCAAGATTCAAGTGCATTACTCATGAGATGTGTAGAAGAAGAGAAACAAGAAATGTAGCTTCAGAAAGCACACGAAATCAATGGAAAACTCATTTAAATGCGAATGGGACGTGGCAAATGCTTAAGAGGTTAGGTATATATTGGCCAACCATGCAGAGGGATGCGCATAATTATGTTTCAGCCTGCCCAACTTGTCAAGAACAAAATCCAGAAGAGAAATCTACTATATGCTACTCCACTGTAGCACCGAGATGGAGCATGCCTCAGATGAAGTTCTTAAAAATCCAAGAATACCCAGAAGAAGCCACTTTAGCAGGGAAACATGCACTTGTAGAACAAAGCAAGGACTATTTCCTCATAGGGAAGCAACTATTTAAGCGAGGAAGAGAATATCAATTACGGTTGTGCATTCATGAAGACGAATATCTTGTTGTTTTAGAGATGGCACATACAAGAACTGCAAGAGGACACTTCTCTGCAGATAAAACGACAAAAATGATTCTCTTTGCTGGGTTATAGTGGCCAACTCTACATCAAGATGCTGCAACATATGTACAACGATGTGATACTTGTCAACGAAAAAAATACCCAATTAGAAGAGATGAGATGCCATTGAAACCCATGATGAGTGCCAGAGCTTTTACAAAATGGGGAATAGACTTCATAGGACCTATTAGCCCACCTGCTAAAGGATCCCATGCCGAGTATATAATTGTAGCCACGGACTATTTGACTAAATGGGTTGAAGCTAGAGCGACCAAGAAAAACGATGCAAGGACTACGGGCAAGTTTCTTTCCGAGAATGTGTTCACTAGATTTGGATTGCCGATAGAAATTGTGAGTGATAGAGGCACGCATTTTGTGAATGAGGTAATAGAAGAATTATTAAATGAATTTTTAGTGATTCATAAGGAATCAGCCCCTTATCACCCACAAGCCAATGGAGAAGCTGAAAGCTCAAATAAAATCCTATGTACAATTCTCACTAAAATTGTCAACCACGGAAGATCTGACTGGGATAAACAATTACATCATGCTTTATGGGCATTTCGATTAGCCTACAAAATGGCCATAGGAACCATGCCTTTTAACCTAGTGTATGGACAGAATGCTATTCTGCCAATTGATTTCTTAATTCCCACTCTCAGAGTAGCAACAACTTACGAGTGGACGAGACATGAACTATCAGCTCAATTGGAGCAAATAGAGAAGTTACACGAAACTAGGTTACAAGCAGTAGCAAGGATTTATGCTGCTAAAAGGCGAAAGAAAGCCTACTTTGATGCTCATATCAAAGATAAAAATTTGAAGGAAGGAGATTTAGTTTTGGTATATACTCTGAAACAACATGCAAAGAAACTACAAAAAAGAGGATATGGCCCATTGATCATTAGTCGTATATCGACGAGTGGAGCCATCATCTTAGCAACCCTAGATGGAGAAGTATTACCAAACTATATCACTGGATGTCAAGTAAAAAAATATCTAGAACCATTGACTGAAGAAACAATGTCAACACTAATCAGGGGTAAGAATAGACATATCAAGGAGGAAAGGATACGAGAAGAGGCTAGAAAGAAAGCACTAGAACGAATTAAGAAACGAAAATAGTGGATGAGAGAGAGAGATGAGAGATATCGATTAGGAGAAGAACTCATCCCAATAGCTAATTTTAGAGCCACAGAAAACCTAGGTCAACAACGGACACAACCATATTTGAATTTGGGAGCTGGAAAAGAGGAGTACCACTTAGTGAATGCTCTCATTGACACAGGAGCCGCCATAAGTTGTATCAAACTTTCTTTGACTCAGAAACTCAAGGAGGAATTACGTCCATCGAAGGCACAAATGATTGGAATAGGAGGAACAATTACTCAATGTATGGGTGAAATAACCTTACCTCTACATCTTGGAAACAACATGATGGAACAAGACTTACTTGAAGATCTAGTGTTAGGTCAAGATTGGATATACGAATACGAAGTAACTATTCAATTGGCCTTAGGATACATCTCAGCCAAGATTGGACATCGAGAGGTATTCAACATGTTAGATGAATGACCAATCAAAGCCAAGGATATAGACCTTAACACTTACTCTAATAAATAGGATGTTGAATGTATGTTCACCTGCACTATGGATACTCCTTCATTAAGTATTTCATGTGAGGATACACTGAGTACCGCTTGCACCCCATGTCCTGATTTAACAAGTCACAAGAGTGTAAGTCCATTTGAAAACAGCCTTAACGAAGAACCACGCACAAGAGAGACTGATTCCCAGGATCATCCCAAGTCTACATCTATCAGAATATACCCCATTCTATACACCAACCATGCTTGGATAAGGAAGGATCAAGCGAAGGAATATCTTCGACGACAGAAGCATTATCAACATGAGAAGAGTCCAGTGAACAAGCAGACAAATCATTTTGGACACCGAAGTCAACAACAAATTATTAGAGTATGGATTCCAAAGAAAGTGGTAGCCGCTCAGCCAACCCGAATGCAAATATGGATTCCAAAACTTTGTGCTCAAGTGACGATCAGCAGAAAGGATGAACCAATGCACAAGGAGAACCAATATGTTCTAAGGGCAAAACAGCCAAAGAAGAATAGCTACAGGAAAGAGCAGGAGTCTGCAGCTGCAACAACAGCTAATCCAAGATTCAAAAAGCAGATAAAGCAGACGTACAACATGAGAAGCACCACATTCATCAGGAATGTTTGGGATACAATACGTCCCAACAGAGTAAAGCAGATTTGGATGTCGAAAGACAAGACAAACTGCATGCATCATCCAACTACTTCAAGTTGCACACATTTGCAGTTATGAGGACCCAAAGTATGCATGATAGGGCCACATTACAAGGCCAAGCATTCGGCACATCTTTCTTCTATTTCAGGATAGTCAAGCACATTTTCCTCTTGGGAAATAGGAGAGCACTTGTACATAATTTAAGGAAATCACTAAAAAAGTAACAACTGCTTCGGCTATTAACTAACTTTTTTGTTTTCTTTTCAGATGAAAACATAAAAATATCTAAAAATATGAAAATCCCAGGTATTACCTTTCTCACACCCATGGGAAAGGGATGACACCATTCACTCGGAGAGTTGCCACTCTAGTGAAGAGTAAAAGATGGATGAGTCTAAACACAATTCAGTAACTAATTACTGCCCTCAATTGAGTGCAGATGGCATCTCCCACTTTCGAAGCTACACAAGAGCAAGAGATTCAATTGCTTCCATTGGATTCAATAACGAAAGCCAGAGGCCATTGGTTTCTTGATCACCAACCGGTATTGGAACTGATTTTCATGGCAACTATCAAGATTATGGATAGGGATCACTATTTCCCTATCATGTCACAAGACTTCAAGACTCTCGAACAAGGACTACCGAGAATCACGGATGTTTGGACACAGGCAGGAATAGAGGCATTTCTCAAATTACCTATTTATTTGCTGGATTTCCAAAGATGTATGAAAGTAATGAATACACTTCAACCTGCATCGAATAAGGCATCAGTCTCTGAAGCACGAGTACTGGACAAGGTTGGTACCTGGAAAACCATTCAATTCACTCATGAATTGATCAACAAAGCTTTCAGATGGAATCAAGAAGGGTTTACGAATGTCAAAGAAGAATGTCATGATCCTAAAAAGAGGTCCTTTGTGGATATCAACAGAACCGACATTGAAGATGCTGTCCGCCTAGTGCACCAGCACTTTTGTTTCCCAAGTATGCATAGATACACCGCACCGCAAAAGATTGTTGTACAACTACTATCACATGCAATGAGGCAACTTGGCAATAAAGTGAATATGACTCTATATGTACAAGACCGACTATTTGAAGCAAAGAAGAAGTGGGGTCAAAAGAAGTTTCTCAATGGGAGTTCGGCTTTGACGCTACTTATCTATGAGGCACTTGAGATGAAAAACTGTCTGCGTGAAATGCCAACCTCAGAAGAATTAGCCAAATATGCCAAATCTGCTACGGTTCCCAAGAAAAAGAAAGTAGCTGTCGCTATTGAAGAAGCAGGAACCAGTTCACAGAAACCCATGAGGGGTACAAAGCGCCTCAGAGAGGAAGAAGCCTAGGCTACACCCCAATCAAAGTGGACACACACTTTACCAAAGATTCCTGTAGTCCAAATGCCAATCACCAAGAGAGATCTCTCCACTGCCCTAGAAGAGACACATCAGTACATGCAAGGGCACGTAAATCTAAATGTTCAAGATCATCATTACAGACAAGCAAGTCAAGAGAAACAACAACGGAGTAAAGAAAAGACCCCAGAACAAACTACGAGATACAAAGAACTGGGCTTAGAAGATTCAAGCTGCAATGAAGAATCTAGTCCTGACAAAGACACTTTGGACACTGACATACGGACAGAGACTCACGAGGAAGAATGGACAGAGCTTAATCAAATCCAAGTCACGCCAGACAACCAACAAGAAAAGGCAAGGAACGAAGAAGAACACACTGAACCAGAACATGTACTTCAATTAAATGATAAGTCAAAGATTAGTATCAAGGAAGCTCCAATATCGAATAAAGAAGTAAGGCCACCTATCAAGGAAGAAATACAAACCCCAGTGAACGCGGATTCAAACATACACAAAAATCAAGAGCAGATTGTGATCGAGGTGCCAGATGATACGCCTCAAGGAAACATTGACCACATGGTGGCTGAGCCAAGGATCCAACTTCACATTAGGCAGCCCCATGACACTACATTACATGTGGCACAAGGGAAAGATGTGACCACCGGTAAGGAACCAAATATTCCTAAAACTTGGTTAAATGTGGATGTTACTCAGTTAAAGCCGGTTGTAAAACAAATGATCCAAATGGCCATGGATACACAACAACAAAGGATGGATATAGATGCCGATTATGATAAGGCCATGAGGGAAAAGAGTCAATTTCAAATCTTGAGTGAACAATTGTCATCACAACTCATCCAGGCCCAGAAAGAAATGGCAGCCAAAAGCACGGAATTACTAGAGGTAAAAATGCAATGTGACACACTGATGAACTGTTGGAACATCAAGCTTACACTATGCTTGAGGTGGATTTGATCTACATCAAAGGATATCGCGTTGAAAGAATATCCGTTGGAGAGTTCTTTTTCATATGCTCATTTATTGTATTTTTTTGAGAGATTTTTGATGGCTCATTTACCATTGTAAAGGCCTTGAGCTTTACACATGTAAAGGTACAAATATAGAGCCCATATTCCACGAATTTGTGGTGGTTGAGGTTGCATTCAATCAAGCAATCAATCAAGCAATCAACCACCTAAAAATAGATCAATCAAGATCTTGACTTTTTTCCTTGATTGTCGGAAAGTGATTTGATTCCCTCCAACAACCATTCCTACCTTCATTGAATTCCAATGCAAGCTGTAAAAGTCGTGAAACACTCCTAGAGTCTATATAAAGACTTGGAATCACTTGTAAAATACATGGAAGCAATATACATACACTTGTGACCATCATTGTCTTGCTCCTTCAATTTTTTGCATCATCTTCTTCGCCAACAGTAATCTTGCAGAGGCTACTGCTCTCTCTTCAGAGCTCCAAATTGAGTGCAAGAGGACTCATTGGAAAGGTATCAGTGTCTAGTTTATGCCTGTATATTTTCAAAGCATTTGGTTCAGCAGATTTGGAGAAATCTGAAGTTTTCTGCCTCGGGGTCAATCTCTGCGTATTCCTGAAAAATAGGAAGTACCACCGGTGAATGTCGCATTCATTCCTATAGCATATTTTTCTTATTCCTTTTACCTTTGTGCATTCCATACACTCAACCCTATTTTTATCACTCCCATAAAAGGAGTTTTTCTAATTGTAATCACACTGGTCGCTATGGGCGTTTGAAGTTCATTGTCTCTTCCATATATAGTAAGTTTTTTGAGCTAGTCGACCCGCGAATCTATCTGTTTTGTATTGACTCATTCTCCTTGATGCTCGAAGGTACATAGTGTATTTCTTTGCACTTATAGCATGCCTATAAGGTCTATTTGAGTCTCCATAAGTTCAAGGGCTGGTCTTGTGCCGGTTGGCTTGACCAAACTTCGTCGCCTCGAAACGCACTTTTCTACCTTCGACAAGCTTCTCCAAGTTCTTTCATTGGTATCAGAGCTAGATCAAGATGGGTGACGGCTTCCCCTCAATGATCGAGAAGCTTGATCGACACAACTACGCGGCTTGGCAAATCAGAATGGAGGCCTATTTGCAAGGTAGGAATCTTTATGGAATTGTAGCAGGTGATGAAGCTATGCCTATTCCAAGATCCATAGGAGGACCTTCACAAGAGGAGACAGATAAGCTCACACTTTGGTGTGCAAGGGATGCTCAAGCAAGGTCGTACATACTAAACTCTATCTCTGACTTTCTATTACCACATATTAGAGGATGCAAGACATCTCAAGAGACTTGGGATGCCCTCAAGACTTTCTTTTCTTCTAGTACGAAAGCAAGAAAGAATCATCTTCGGAACGAGTTCAACCAAATGAAGAAGACGCCTAAACAAACCATCACAGAGTTTGTTACCAAGGTCAAGGAGGTCGCGGATCAGTTAGCATCCATTGGAGAGCTGATTGAAGAGGAGGTCATCATGAGGCAAATTCTCAACGGCATTCGAAGTGATAAGCAATGGCAATCCTTCACGACGGCTTATGATCTCATCATGGATGTGCAGACTCCAGACTTCAACATCTTTCTTGGACAACTCTTCAATCAAGAAGCCAATAATAGCATAAAGGAAGGTAACTCTTATCATGGTAATTCAACTAGTGATCTATATGCAGATAAGAAGGATAAGAAGCAGAAAGGCAAGAAGAAGGAAGAAGATGAAGAAGAGACTTCTCAAGCCAACTTTGCAAGCAAGAGCAAGTGGAAAGGGAAGAAGAAAGGACCGAAGCAAGACAAAGCCAAAGGTCAGAATGTTCAACCTTGTGCCATATGCGATAAGACCAACCACACCACTCAGAACTGCTGGTTCAATGGGAAGACCCAGAAAGGAAGTGGAAGAGGTGGATATGGCAGCAATAGAGGCCGAGGTGGACACAACTTCAACAACAACAATAGAAGCTATAATAGAAGGGACTACAACAATTATTCAGAAGATCAACCACATGAAGACTCTTTGTTTCTCATGAATCTAAGCCACAAAGAAGGTAAAGAAGATGATCATTTGTTCTACATAGATTCAGGATGTTCGAATCATGTTGCAGGCAACATTGCTCTTCTATCTGATTTGGAAAGCTCTTCTATCTGATTTGGAAAGTCCAAAGCATAGACATGAAGTGCAAACAGGGGATGACACGAAGCACAATGTGGAGAAGATTGGTAATGTCAAAGCTTCCAATGGCAGGACAAACATTCTGAGTAAGGTTCTCTATGTACCCACTATCACTAAAAACCTAATAAGTGTAGGCCAAATAGTTGAAAAAGGCTTGCAAGTTAGGTTCACCCAACATGGAGCTTTTGTGGAAGATCCATGTCAAGGCTTCAAGAAGATAGCCCGAGGTGAGAAGCATGGTAGGCTCTTTACTTTTGAAGTAGGAGAAACCAGGAACATCGCTCTATTCAACTTTGGGTCTCAAACCCTAAGTGAGCTTGAAGTGTGGCATAAGAGACTTGCTCATGTGAATGAAAGAACCTTGAAGGATATATGCAGGGATCAAAGTGTTCTAGGACTGCCGAACATATCAAAGCAACACATGATCAACAGGTGTGATGCATGTCAAATTGGGAAGGCACAAAGACAACCATTCAACCACAGAGGCTACATCCACAACAACTTATTGGACTTAGTACATACAGATGTATGGGGACCAAGTCAAGAACCTTCATTGGTAGGATCAAGGTATTACGTCTCATTTATTGACGACCATAGTAGATGGACTGTTCTATACTTTATCAAGAGTAAGAATGAAGTGTTTGATTGCTTCAAGATGTATTTTGCACATGTGGAGAATCATACAGGTAGATCACTCAAGAAGCTCAGATCTGATGGAGGGGGAGAATACTTCTCCAAAGAGTTTGATGAGTTCTTACAGGAAAAAGGTATCAAAAGGGAAGTGACTACCAGGTACTCTCCTCAACTAAATGGAATTGCAGAGAGGAGAAACAAGACATTGGTTGGATCAACCCGAACAATGCTTGAAGAGAAGAAGTTGCCACATTATCTATGGGCAGAAGCTATTTCAATTGCAGTGTACCTTGTCAATCGACTACCATCCAAATCACTTCAAGGTATGACTCCTTATGAAGCATGGCATGGAAGAAAACCTAGTCTTGGACATTGCAAGGTTTTTGGTTGTTTAGCTTATGTTCATGTACCATCACAAATAAGACGTAAGCTAGATGAAAGGGCAACAAAGGCAGTGTTTATTGGATATGATTCAACTCAGATGGGTTACAGGTTCTTCAATCCTTCAACCAAGCAATTCACTACAAGTAGAGATGTTGTGTTTGAAGAACACAGGTCTTCGTATGATGAAGACAAACAAAAGGTAACACTACCATATGATCTTGCATCTGACTCTCATCAATTAGGAAGCAAGCATGATACACAGGTCCAGGATCCAAGAAGTGATACAGACGATGACCAAGATGAAAGAGAAAGGGATTACAAGCTATGGAAGTCAAGAGGCAAAGCAAAGATGCAAGAGGTTGGAGAGTGCTCCAAACAAGCACCTAGAAGATCAGCAAGAGAGAAGAAGCAACCAAAAAGGTATGGATACGATTCCACATTTGTTACGAAGCATTCAATATACTTGGCAAAAGACTCTATTTCAGAGGAACCCTCAACCTATGAAGAGTCAAAAGGAAACCCTAATTGGGAAAAAGCCATGAACGAAGAGATAGATGCATTGCAGGAGATGGACACTTGGGATTTGGTTCCAATGTCGCCGAATCAAAAGGTACTTGGTTGCAGATGGGTATATAAAGTTAAAATAAATTCAGATGGATCAGTTTGCAGGTACAAGGCAAGATTAGTTGCCAAAGGATGCTCACAAACTCATGGTATAGACTATGAGGAAACATTCTCACCAGTTGCAAAGATGACTACAATCAGGACATTGATAAGTGTTGCTGCTGCAAGGAATTGGAGACTCCTCCAACTTGATGTGAAAAATGCATTCTTAAATGGTTGGATAAGTGAAGAGATATACATGTCACAACCACCAGGTTTTGAAAACCCCAATCATCCATCTTATGTTTGCAGACTTAAGAAAGCATTGTATGGATTGAAACAAGCTCCAAGAGCTTGGAATTACAGGTTGGTTACATATCTCCAAGATCAAGGGTTCAAAGCTAGCAGCTCAGATCCTTCTCTATTCATCAAAAGAGATCACAATGAGGTTATCTATCTATGTGTATATGTAGATGATATTATTGTGACAGGTGATGATCTAAATGGCATTCAAAGGATCAAGAGACACATGCAAGAGGAGTTCAAAATCAGTGATCTAGGTGAGCTCACATATTTCCTAGGTATGCAGGTGATATACACAGATGAAGGAATGTATTTGACTCAAAGAAGATACATTCAAGATCTTCTTCTCAAGTTCAAAATGGAGAACAATAAACCTACAGGTACACCTTTGGAGATGAATCACAAACTTAGTGTTTATGAAGGTGACAAAATTGAAGACATTAAAGAGTATCAAAGCTTAGTAGGTAGCTTGATATATGCTACTCATACAAGGGCAGACATCTCATATAGTGTGGGAGTGCTTAGTCAGTTCATGCACTCACCGAGAAGACCACACATGGATGCGGCTAAGAGAGTACTTAAGTATCTCAAAGGTACAATCAACGAAGGTATATTCTATCCTTACTCTTCAGATTTGGATATCAAAATCTATTCAGATGCAGATTGGGCATGAGCTAAGGATGATAGAAAAAGTACATCTGGTACTTAGCATTTGCAGGTTCGAAGCTAGTGTCATGGAGTTCCAAGAAGCAACCAACAGTTGCTTTATCTTCAACTGAAGCAGAGTACAGAGGCTTGACCATAGCAACTCAAGAGGCAATATGGTTAAAAGCATTGTATACAGATTTGGGACTTGTGAGTTCCAAACCTCACATATTTGGAGATAATGTAAGTTCCATGCATCTAGCAGCAAATCCTATTTTCCATGCGAGAACCAAGCACATAGAAGTCCATTACCACTTCATCAGGGAGAAGCTCATGGCAAAGGAGATTGACATTTCTTTTGTTCCTACTGAAAAGCAAGTAGCAGATATGATGACGCAGGCACTTGATGGAATAAAGCTTTGTAGATTCAAAGCTATGGCAGGTATTCAACCTATCATAGAATGAAGACTCAAGCATACTTTAGCTTGAGGGGGGAGCTGTTGGAACATCAAGCTTACACTATGCTTGAGGTGGATTTGATCTACATCAAAGGATATCATGTCGAAAGAATATCCGTTGGAGAGTTCTTTTTCATATGCTCATTTATTGTATTTTTTTGAGAGATTTTTGATGGCTCATTTACCATTGTAAAAGCCTTGAGCTTTACACATGTAAAGGTACAAATATAGAGCCCATATTCCACGAATTTGTGGTGGTTGAGGTTGCATTCAATCAAGCAATCAATCAAGCAAT
Source organism: Ceratopteris richardii (assembly GCA_020310875.1). NCBI lineage: Eukaryota > Viridiplantae > Streptophyta > Polypodiopsida > Polypodiales > Pteridaceae > Ceratopteris > Ceratopteris richardii. Next base: position 29,048,128 of record CM035438.1, read on the forward strand.
CAATCACCTAAAAATAGATCAATCAAGATCTTGACTTTTTTCCTTGATTGTAGGAAAGTGATTTGATTCCCTCCAACAACCATTCCTACCTTCATTGAATTCAAATGCAAGTTGTAAAAGTCGTGGAACACTCCTAGAGTCTATATAAAGACTTGGAATCACTTGTAAACTACATGGAAGCAATATACATACACTTGTGACCATCATTGTCTTGCTCCTTCAATTTTCTGCATCATGTTCTTCGCCAACAGTAATCTTGCAGAGGCTGCTGCTCTCTCTTCAGAGCTCCAAATTGAGTGCAACAGGACTCATTGGAAAGGTATCAGTGTCTAGTTTATGCCTGTAAATTGTCAAAGCATTTGGTTAAGCAGATTTGGAGAAATCTGAGTTTTTCTGCCTTGGGGTCAATCTCTGCGTATTCCTGAAAAATAGGAAGTACCACCGGTGAATGTCGCATTCATTCCTATAGCATATTTTTCTTATTCCTTATACCTTTGTGCATTCCATACACTCAACCCTATGTTTATCACTCCCATAAAGGGAGTTTTTCTAATTGTAATCACGCTGGTCACTATGGGCATTTGAAGTTCATTCTCTCTTCCATATATAGTAAGTTTTTGAGCTAGTCGACCCGCGAATCTACCTGTTTTGTATTGACTCATTCTCCTTGATGCTCCAAGGTACATAGTGTATTTCTTTGCACTTATAGCATGCCTATAAGGTCTATTTGAGTCTCCATAAGTTCAAGGGCTGGTCTTGTGCCGGTTGGCTTGACCAAACTTCGTCGCCTCGAAACGCACTTTTCTACCTTCGACAAGCTTCTCCAAGTTCTTTCATGAACCAGCACAACCAACTCCAGGCACAACTCGCAGACCTACAAAGAGTACATGAAGCTAGCGAGGCTGACAAAGAGAGAATGAAAGCTAGAAGCAATCTGCTTCAAACACAACTAAAAGTGTACATGGAGGAGAATGACACTTTACGAAACAGAAATAAAGAACTGATGAAGTCATTACTTTATGATCAGCCCATTGAAAAGCAGGAGACAAAAGAAACTGAACAGAAAGAATTAAAAGAGCATGTTGCAAAATATACAGATTTGCTAAAACAAGAGCAAGCTAGAGCCGAAGAATGGGAAAGAAAGTACACCAATGAAATAGATGAACTCAAAACACAATTACAAAATGTGAACGCCAAACTGGTAAAAAGTTACAGCGAAAACATGGACCATGTAGCAGAAATTGGCAATGAGCTGCTTGCAACAAACGGAGCACTCAGAGCAGCAATGCAAGAAGTGAAGGAAAAGAATGAATGCATAGCGCAATTAGAAATCCAAGCCAAACAGAAAGCACCAATCGGGACACCAGTAGAGCCGACTAAAAATCATCCTACTGACGAGGTAGAGGTATGTCCTCTATCTCCCCTGATTTATAACTCTCCAATACACGAGCAGATGGCGGACATACATGATGATCATCCAATGCCATGCACTGCAGAAATAGGTCAGAAGGAATGGGCACTAGTGGTGTCCCGATTGACAGAAAATTTTGAGAATGAAGTGATCACGATCATGAAAGAAGCAAAGATCAAGGGTAAAGACCTGGAAAAGATCATGAAGCCTTTCAACATCCCGTACGGATTATTGAAAGAGAAAACAAGACAAGACATAAAGAAGATTCCAAAGAAAAGTCCAGATGAGCATTTAAACTTCAGACGTGACACATTCGCTTACACTCAAGAAGAATTTGAAGCAGCACAACCTGTTTGGAGAAGAAAATTTTTGGAGAAACATCCTACATTACGGGTGCACTGGCAAGCAGCACCAAATTTATTACAGGTAAATCCTTCTTTTTGTCCAATACCACGGCGCCGAGAAGCACGTGAATTTTTGGAAATGCAAAAGAGTGGTGCCATAAATAATGAGTGGCTGAATTACCCACTACTTCCAAGTCCACCACATAATTATCTTCCAACAGAGGATTACATGGTCAAAACCATCGAATTTTGGCTACAAAATTATGCAACAGTACCCTATCTAACTGTAAAGATGACAAATAAAATACTCAGTATGATACTTACAGTATTGAAGGTTTTCAAACATGCGGCCTACACATTTTTGAGTTTCATTGGTATTAATCAAGGAACGGACATACTCATTTTTTATCTGTCTGTTATGCCTAGCCGACCCACAATAATGGCTTATTATTCCAGAATTATGTTTTTGCCAAGTACATATATGCAGAAATTCGAAGAAGCATTTTTTATAGGGTTTTTTGAGATAGATTCCGAAATCTTTTTAAAGATGTCATCTAATTTGAATGCCAGATTAGTGGCCTATGAACTTAGCTTCTTCGCCGATCATAGACAACCACCTAATGATGGTGTGAAGGCAGAACAATGGAAACAGCTAATGATACGAAAAGCCAATTTGCTTAATGAAACAGAGCAAAAAGTATATAAAACATACTCCCATCGACTGTCAAAGCCTATCGGGGACAACAGAGTCCAGAAGGGGGCCAGTGTTGAGGGATAATCAAGCAAAAAGAAGAAAAGAAGAAAACAACAAAAAAAGCTTCATTAAAAAGATAATATTGGAAGATATATCTCTGCAAGAAGCCCCGCAGGGGCGCAACACCTATCTCTGCACAAAGCCCCGCAGGGGCACACACACCAAGGAAAAGCACGCAGTTGGAAGGAGGAACCAGGGCTAGGAAAGTGTCCATGAAGAAGTGCAAGAAGATATTCAGCTGTTCCATAGCCACACGAGGGTGCTTCAACCTCTTGATCAACAGAGGGTTCGGATCAAGGCTGAAGAGCTACATCCTCATATGTCTACTAATGTCGTGCGTGGCAACCCGATTTAACAAGCAAACCAAATGCATGAGGCCTAGAGGATGTCAAGATAAATATCATACATGGCCACTAAAACGGAATGCAAGACTGATGAAGAGGCAGAACTAACCAAAAGATGCATGCCGACAACAAGTGGAAGACAAAAAGCAAAGCCTGTCAAGGGACGACAGAGACAAAGAGGGGGAGAGTGTTGTAGAGCAAAGAGATCACAAGGCAGAGAAAAAGAAGGGCCCCAAAATTTTTTCGATTTAGACACCCAAATTTTGTATTATAACCATTCTTGTAATATAATTTCCATTGTAAATGCACTAGAGGAGTCCTCTAGATGCATCCCCACAAAATATTGGTAGTTTACCCATGTAAATTAGTAGGAAATTAGTCTTTTAGTGAATAAAGTGCCGGTCTCTTGTGTGAAAGGACCAATTTTAGGGCACTAGTATAGAAATCAATTTGTGACTCTTTGTAAAGACTTTTTGCCATTGTGAGAATCAAGAGCACATAATTTCGAATTTGTGTCTTCTCTTCTCTGTATCTTCTTCTTTGTGAGCTTGTGTGCAGGTGTGTTGCTTGGAAAGAATGCTAAGAAGTGTTGTCTATCCATGAAAGTGTTTGTTTGCTGTAGTTAAGGTGTGAGTGAAGTGTAGGAAGTGCTGAAGTGTAGGAAGGTCATTCCCACGACTCTATATTTTGCTCATAACTTGAAGTAGAAGCGTCCGAATCGAGTGAAAATACCACCATTGGATGCGACTTCTCAAGAGCTTCGAAATGCATATGCATGCAATATATTTGGAGTTCGGAGCCAAGAGAAAGGCTCAATTTACTGTTGGTTGCTGCACCAAGTATCGTGACACCATGACTGTTAGTTGGAGTTTGGTTGGATAAGTCTTTGCCTTGTTTGCACCCTTTGAGTAACTCTTTTGCATTGATCATCATTTGAATGCATGTCTTCATACACTCGGCTAGGTTTCAATACTCATCGGATTGATAATTAAAGCGTGAATCCCCACTATATGCACTTGAGGGGGATTGAGGTATAGTCTCTTTCTCCACAAGTCCCTAAGTTGGTTCTTAGGTACACATGCATCCATAGTTCTTCACTGAGAAGGATAGGAGGTTTTCTTAAAGGATTTTATCAGATGTACGTCTCCTGGAAGTGTACCCTTTCTTCAAATTGCTGTTAAGGTTTGGCTATTGGGAAGTTTGGAGCACTTCGTTCACCACACAAGCTCAAAGCAGGTCAAATTCATATTGTGTTGCCGACTTGAAGAAAGAAAGCTTCAACAAAAATTCTTCTCAAATATGAAAAACAATCTCGAAGAAGTTTCTTGATCATAAGCACAAAGATCAATGTCTTGATTTGTAAATGATGAATGCTACATAGGTAATGCCATTAAATTGACTTTCACTCTCTTCAGTGAGTTCTTTTCGTATGGCTTGAAATGCTCGTAATAAACCTATTCATGTTTTAATCAATAATGCCGGCTTCTGTTCTTGAGAGGTAAGTTTAAAGTATTCTAGTTAAATCATACAGTCTTTTATAATTTTGTTTCGCTAGCTTTAAGCTTGAGTTTGCAGATCGACTCTTGTAGCACCCTAGATGTTTGTTGGTATTACAAGGTCTGAATACCATATGTTGGAAGTGGTATGGGACCCAATAATTTCACAAGTTTATAGCATCTTCCAACAAATGAACCTTAACATACACACCTTAAGACTCAAAAATAGATGAGTAAGAGATAGAGAGAGAATAGACAAGATTTCAAGTGTAACGATAAGCTATGAGGCTCACCTACACTATCTATATTCCAATGTCAATTACAATATGTGAATATGATACAAACTGACAATATCTATATCTAGAAAGAAATAGGAACTAGATACAAGATATTGTGTGCCTAAGAGGTATGAAGAGTGTGTGTGTGTGTGAATATGGAGAATATGAACAGTTTAGGACTTTTTTATAGCAAACCCAACTTTTGATCAAGCTAAATCAGAAACGAGTGACCTAGCAAGTAAGAACAGAAATAGACTTGCTACTCACAGTAAATCAACAATTCATGTTTATGGTAAGTTGGCAGAATATCCTCCAGATAATCCCCAACATGTAGACCACAACTCCTCTAGGAGTGTGAGAACTCCTCCTCCAAGATGGCCTCCAATATCTCCTCCTAGCTTGAGAAGATTGATCACCTCCTCCAAGTTCTTCTCCAAGAGCTTGAGCTTGAGAAGATTGAGTAATGAGTTGAAGAGGACAATGCTTGTTCTTATATAGCTTTGGTTGAAGTTCCAAAAGCTCTATAAAAAGCTTTCACCATGCGTTGAATATTGAAATGCAAAAGAAAACAAGGATCATGATTAGAAACCTCTGTCAATAATACGTGTTTCCAATTTTAGCATACAAAAGCTTTTTGTAAAAGTTTGTTACATGATGGTAGCATCCAAAACTCAAACCCAGGTGGATTTGAAGATAGAAACTTGTTCTAACCATGTCATCATGTGACGTTGTGTTGATGATAGCTTCCAAAAAAAATGCTTATGGCTGATCCAGGGAATTTTAGAAATATGTGATATTGTTTCCAACAATCCCTCCTTTAAGGTCACAATGGTAGAAGATTCAATAACCTACAAAACTTTTGATATCTGTAAATATGTCTTAAATGATTTTCACTAAATCTTGAGCTAACTGTGTATGAACCTGTATACTTAAGAAACTGCAAGTTGAATGTCTTGTCTTGTATTAAATAGATATATCAAGCAACCCACTACTTGAATATATAATGTAGCATCAAATGGTTATGAATCTGCTTCTCACTGTTATAACATATTAACATCCAAAGGTATCTGCATAGGCTTAGAATCTGTCATCTCAAACCTTTCCAAAAATTTCTCACTATACTTTTGTTGTGTTATGTAGTTACACTCAACTCTGTACCTAATCCTGGGACTTGTGATTATCGCATCACTTTGAGGTTCATCTTGAGCAATAGTTGGTCATTCTCATCCGAAGTAAGAGCTAAAAACATTATGACTCTCAAATGTTTTGCATAATTTACGTGGTCTCCTTGTTGTCTCCTAGCCTGACTTCTAGTTCTTCCTCTTTATTCCTGTATACCACTGTCCTTCCATGTTTCATATAACAACTTGGATGTATTCCTCAAAATTGGTGGTATATCTTCTTGTTCTTCAATATCTCTTTCTTTTGGAACTCTAGAACCTTCTCCAACTTCATAAGTTGGAACTTCAAGAGGTACTGATGTAGGCCTAGGTACTAGTGTAGGTAATGAAATTATTTCTTCACATGTATCTCTTAGAGTTTGAGAGGGCTCATCACTCCTCTTAAATGGCTGAATGTAAGAATCCAAATTCTTTCTAAAAAATGCATAGTCATTTGCCTTTATGAAATCTGGAATCTCTTCCTTCTTAAACTTGTTTTTTTGCAATATATGCATTACATGAGAGTAGGATATTAATTGTATTTGGAACATAGAATCTGTATCCTTTGCTTTCGATTGCATAACCAATAAAGAATGCTTTAATGGCTTTTATATCAAGCTTACCACGTTCCTTCTTCTCAATGTGAACATAAGCTGAGGAGCCAAAAACTTTGAAGTAACTTACATTAGGCTTCTTCCCATAGTAGGTTTCATAAGGTGTAATGACCTTCAAAGCTTCTATGGAAGACCTATTCAGAACGTGATTAGCTGTATGTACTACATCAAACTACAACTTAGAAAAAAGTCTTTTGGACATCATGCTACAAATCATCTCAACAAGTATCCTATTCTTTCTCTTTGCAACACCATTTTGTTCAGGCATGTAAGCAACAGTGAGTTGATGAGAGAGAGCTTCTAAAAAGACTTAAAGTCTTTTCACATGTACTCTCGTCCTCTATCACTTCTCAAAATTTAATCTTTGACTGACTTTCATTTTCAACCATACCTAGGAACTTCTTGAAAGTAGGAAAAACTTTTGACTTCACTTTAAGACCGCAAATCCATGAATATCTTCCGAAATCATCAATGAACATAAACAAGTAATTGTAACTTTGAATAGAATTGTTCTCATCAGAGCATTCACATCTAAATGTGTGATCTATAACTTCCTTGTGGCCATGATAAATTCATGTTTCTTGAAAGGTATTTTGTGAAGCTTTCCGTCAAGACATTCTTCACATGACTCTGCATGATTTGGTAAAGCAAAAGTAGGAAACTCTCCACCATACCTTGATCTTTGATACACTTGAGAGCTGTGTAGCTGATATGACCAAATCTAGCATGCCATAACTTCATGTTCCCCTTAGGTGTAGTAGACTTAGCAACATTAGCATGACTGATTTTGGACAATACAAACATGCCACTTCTGTTTTCACCTTGAAGTAGATAATGTTTCTCATCAGGTGAGAGGATCTGACATGAATCTTTCTTAAAAGCTACTTTATAACCATCTGATAACAAAGTAGAGATAGGGAGAAAATTCTTCTCCATGTCAGGAACATAAAGAACATTGGAAATTGTGAAATTTCTACCTGCTCTGGATTTAAGGTTCACTTATCCAACACCCACAACATCTAAATCATGACCATCTACAATGGACACTCTTCTATGTGAAGAGTTTGAAAGTGAAGAAAATACCTTTCTACAAGCTATCATATGCTTTGTAGCTCTAGAATAAAAAATCCAAGGATTATCTAAAATAGCATTTATTGTTGCCTGATCAAAAGCTATCTCTTCAATAGTAACACATGCATCTGAATCTACCTTTGAAGATTTAGGTTTTGGATCATCTTCAACACTATTACCTGGTGCTTTCTTCTCATTGAAAATCCTTGCTCTACATTTTGCTATGTAATGAACAAGTTTCTTACAATAATGGCATACTCCTTTCTTTGAATTAAATGTAGTCGACCATTTTTCTTTGGGTGTAGAGGAAGCATTAGAAGTAGAGCTGGAAAACTTAGGATTAGAAGACTTACTTTCCTTCTTAGATTGTTGAATCTTCGGCTCCTTCTTTGTCTCCTTGTTCTTCTTTCCCTTTGACGATGATAACATGGCTTCATCATTCTCTTCCATACCTTTTTGTTGATCTTCATCTTGAACTAATAGGAACTGTAGCTCTTCAAATGAAATTTCTCTATCTCTTGTAGAGAGAGATAAAGATGTAACAAAAGCATGATATGAGGATGGAAGTGAGTTTTAAATTGTGCTTACGATCTCTTCATCTAAAATGTTGACTCCAACATTCAGTAATTGATCTCAAAAATCTTTAAGCTTCAAAATATGTTTCTCAACTGATTTGAATCTTTCCGATTTGCACTCTTACAACAGGCTCTTTTATTTGCTTCATCTACGTGCAAGCTTGTGGAGCTTCCTAAGCTTGTGCTTATTCATCTTCTTCTCCATTTTTCACTATACACTCTCTACAGGATTGCTAATAACTTATGCTCAAACAAAAGTTTGAACATGGATAGAACCCTCCCCTGCACGAGTCTGTTCCCCCCTCAAAACCCATAAAATGGCATCAGATTTTGTCCTTCATATACTCCCTCTATTTTCCTCTCCTTCTCAGCTTATCAAATGCACAATCTCCTTCAATTGTCTTTGTAGTTCCCTCCTCGTCTCCATTCTTCATTGCGATCCCTTAAGAACGTTTGTTGAGATTGGTCCCCTTTCAACATGGCGTACTAAATCAAGATTAAGATCCTTCTTCTGCATATTCCAGAAGAGAGTTCCCCCTCCAATCTTCCCCTTTGTGGCTTTTTCTTTCGAGCCCTCATGAAGCATTTTTTTCTCGAGAAGATGACCCCCATTTCCATTTGGAAAGCTTCCGCTTCCATTGGGAAAATAACAAGCATGTTATTTTCCAAACACGTGTGTGAACATGCATAGAAAATGATATGTATGTACATGCATGTTCAATCTTGATCATGTCAAAAATTGAATTATGATTTTTGTATCACATCAATACGATGCATGTTATAACTTTCAACATAAAGGCCTAGATTTTCCTCCTTTCTAGACATTTTCCACTCATATACAGGGTTATATCGTACAATATACAAAGGAGACCGAAGGAAAAAGCAACTCGTTATGAAGCGCTATGAAAGATAACTGCACATTCTAATTAGCCTAGATGGTTACTAATGATGTAGGTGCCAAAGTACAAGCAAAGCGCTAGATGCAAAGAAGATGGAGACTAAATAACTTAGTAGTCTGCACCTGTTGCAATCACAACTGTTTTACTTCTTTCAAACATCTTCGCAAGCAATCTCATGACTACTACATGTCCCAACTTGGTTTTCAACTCATCTAGTGAAGTGATTCTCATCCATTTAAGCCTTTCCTAGAGAAAAAACAATCCAAATAGAGACTTGTTTGAGTGGAATGTTGCTTGATATATTACTAATAAAAAGTCCCTATAGACTCATGCCAAAAATAACCATGACCGCTCCACTCAAATACACGTTTTGATTGTGATTGTCCAGATCACGACCACATCCACCCCCTCTAAACCTCTGTCTTTTGGATGAACCAACATCAATCTACAATCCTTGCTCTGAAAATCTTCAACAAGATGGTTACAAAAGAAGCTATACCTTCTTTGCATTGTTTTGCATATGAGCTATTGTGCAAACATTTGGCCGTAAGTCCATGAGGTGTAGTAGCATTATTCATAAATAGTGAATACCAAACCCCATATATGTAGAATGGCATTTTCTCAACTGATTTGATAGCCTTGTTCAGGTAACTTGCACGACTAGAGGTAGTAAGCACGGAAGAAAGTGTGGCTGCATTAGCCATTGATAATGTATAGTCTGTATAGTTTCCAATGTTCATTGACAAATCCTCTTCATCATCAACAACTTCAAGATTAGGCCTTCCAGAGCCACTAGTCACCGTCCTAAGGGGATGAATCAATACAAAATTTTTCTTGCACGTGGATATATCTAAATGTAAGAATCCTTTTGATATGTTGGCATCTGTAGAACTGTCATTCATGGTTGTCATAATAATATCATGGCTCTCTACATCCAAATGTTTGTAGCACTTAGCACATGGGTAACATTGTAAAGCAAACAACTGCTTCAAGTTCTTGTTGGGATGGACCTTCAGTTTTAGTTTCACGGTCTTTCCCAATGAGGATAATGCTTTATCATGAACTAAATCACATGTGTAACTTTCTATCTTTGGGTGAGGACGAAGAAGATAAGGTGATCCTATTGGACAGAGCTGATCATCATGAACTTTTTGAAGAATCTCAAGAGATGGCAAGTAGTAACTCCCGTTTAGACCATCTCTAGGACAAAAAAACTAGTATAAAGTAGAGCACATACTGAAAGGAGGGTTAGCCTCAAGAAGAGAATATAGGCATCTCTCAACATGATTGCTTCTTATCTCTACAATATTTGGAAAATGTGTTGCCAAAAACTTTGCATGAGTCCCTTTCTACTTTCAGCCATAGGGAACGAAGAGACTTGCCTGTTCGAGGATTGAATTTTCATCTCATCTCATGATAAAGATCAACAAAATCTCTATACCTTCTCAATAAACCCCGTTCTTGAGATCCACTTGACCTTTGTGCAGGTACACGGTATGCTCTTTTACTCCAAAAATCCTCTTTCTACGAGAAGCACCACCTCTTTTTTTGCTTTGCTTCTATTACTTCTATGCGGTCTAAACCTATAGGGCCTCCAGACACACCCACATCATTCTTCATATCTGCAAGAATCTATAAATTCCAAAACAAATCATGTGCATGGGTTATTAAACACATGTTCCTATACATGGCCATGTAGTGGGCCCTATGATATGCATACTTTACATGCATCGACAAATATCATGGTGTAATGAAAAGGACAATTAGCATTTGATGAAGAGGTCTCTCACTCATTCTTCGAGACTCATTTGATTACAATTGAATTAATGTGCAATTGTATGTGCATCTATAGGCTTCAAAACTCCGTGCACATACATTTCCAAGCATGGGCACTCTAGATGCAACAATTCTCAATTATGGTAGAAGTATGGAAGTAATTTTTAGGGTTTCTAACAAAACCAAAATTCTCCTCTCATAACTCCACTCTTCAAATGCAAACACTCTCTTCTTCACTCGCAATTCATTTCTCATTTTCACTCATAACTCGATGTTCTTTTATTTATAACATTTACAAATACATCTCATGTGCAAATGAACGTGCACCTATAGAAATTAAAACATGTGCTCTTCTCAACTTAAAATATGCACACTTTATATACAATGCAACTCAAAGATGGTGCAAGAGATCAAGGTTAAAGGAGGAAGGCTAATTAAAAAGATTTCTGTTTCGTTTGTCATCTCCATTGTCTTCACTTGATCACATCCTACACTCATAAAACTAAATAAAAGATAAGAAACATTAGATCAAAATAACATTATGTACATATGCAATG
>CM035438.1:29064406-29144406 GCA_020310875.1 Ceratopteris richardii
TACACAACAACATGGGAATGTTGTTGTAGCAAGAGACAACACACTCTACCCAAAAAAGTTTGCAGATATGGTTGTCTGTATAGCTGACGGTATAAGCGTCGGTATCCCCAAGGGCATATACCAACTATTTTGCCGAGGGGCATACAATGACTTATACGGACACTTATACCGACGCACCAACCCTTACACTGATGTCGTGGCAAAATCGTGCCCATTCATTTTCCTTGGTAGAAACCTTGGTATACGCCCAATATGTTGTAGTGTCCATATCTTCATAATCCTTGATCTTCAATTTCTTTATTCAAAATGCCATCATAGGATTCTCCATCCATCTCCAGCACTTCTTGCTCATTCCCTTCACATGAACTGCTTTCGCCACACTCGTCATAGAGTTCTTGGATAATTGATTCTTTCTCAAATATATGATCATGTGTGAGAATCTCAACATATACATTTAAATCAATTGGATCTTCATTTATCTCGTATTCACATCGAGCTTCATTAATGCAACTGTTTAATATTATCTTTTCTTGTTGATCTTTATTAAGTAATGTGCCCATATCATACTTCTCATGCATTTCATTGAATATTGCATTCTCCTTCTCATGGCCCAATTCTTCAGCATATAGAGTGAACTCATCATAATCTCCATTTGCATAAGAATGTATCTTTTCATAGAGTATGACATCACTCACATACATGTCATCATACTGATGCCCAATCAACAACTCATTCTTACTCCCATGATTTGAAGTATTTCGATGGTGATGCACCACAGAGCGATCTTCTTCTCAAGAGCTTCACGATGACATGATCGGAGTAGAAAACCGAGCTCCTTAGGCCACACATAGTACTCCACACAGAGGTTGCAACGCACAAAACACAGTACACAGGGAGCAAGAAGACACACTTCAAAGATCTTACAAAATGCGATCAAACTTACAGTCTGTGACTGACCAAGCCACTTTATATTTTATTAAAGAACATATACAAAGAAGTGTCCAGTGGCCATTTGGGCTTTCACATGGACCTCCCACTACAAGCCAACATGGCCAAAGTAAGTATGGGAGAAAAATAAAGAATGATAAAGAATACCTGAGTGTAAGTATACAAACTATACCTCACACCTGATGGGCATGTTACAGAGTATACAAGTGACTATGTAAGATCAAGAATCAAGTAACCCCCATCAAGTGACAACAGTGTCAAAAGCTATCATGTGGTAGAGCTTTAGTCAAAGCATCTGCAACATTATCTCAAGTGTGAACCTTCTCAAGAATAATGTGCTCAGTGGCTAAGCAATCTCAAATGAAGTGATACCTCACCTCAATGTGCTGGGTCTTTGCATGATAGACCGGATTCTTAGCCAAAGCAATGGCACTCTGACTATCACTCAGCAAGCGAGGTACATGCTGAGGTAAACCCATATCACAAGCAAGACCAGAAAGCCACAATGCTTCCTTACATGCCTCACTTGCTGCAACATACTCTACTTCTGTGGTGGAAACAACTATACATTCTTGAAGACAAGATCTCCAAGAGATAGCACCTCCAGAAAAATGAAAAATGTACCCTGATGTAGACTTACGATTGTCTACACAACTAGCATAGTCAGAATCAGTGTAACCAATAATGGATGCTTTCCCTCTACCTAAGCATAGGCACTTGTCCTTAGTGCCACTCAAATAGAAGTGGCACAAGAGTTATGGACAACGAAGCCACCATATAATGATCATCTTCAAGTTTTTGGTTGTGAAGCATCTTCATATGCCCAAGAATCTTAAACAAAAGTTGGACACTAAGTCAAAGAAATGCATTTTTCTTGGATATCGTTGAGAAGGAAAATTTGGATATCACTTATGGGATCCTAAAATATGATCAATGATGATACATAGTGATGTCATTTTCAATGAGTCTAAGATGCATAAATAGCCCATTAAGGAGGTTGAAGTGAAGAGTGGTGTTTGAGGATACTAGTCCTCCAGTTAGCATGCATAAAAATGCTACAAATAGGGACGTTCAAGAGAATGTCTGATCATATTAGTCTGCAAATGTTCCTATTCAGGGTACATTTTTCATTTTTCTAGAGGTTCTATCTCTTGGCGATCTCATTTTCAAGAATGTACAACTGTTTCCACCATAGAAGCAGAGTATGTTGCAACAAGTGAGCATGTAAGTAAGCATTGTGGCTTTCTCATTTTTCTTTTGATATGGGTTTACCTCAGCATGTACCTTGTTTGCTCAATGATAGTTAGAGTGCCATTTCTTTGGCTATGAATATGTCCTATCATGCAAAGTCCAAGCACATGGAGATGAGGTTTCACTTCATTAGAGATTGCTTAGCCACTAAACAATTCTTGCGAATCTTGACACTCGAGATAATGTTGTAGATGCTTTGAGTAAAGGTCTACCACAAGATAACTTTTGAAACTATTGTCACTTGATGGGGGTTACTTGATTCATGATTTTACATAGTCACTTGTATACTATGTAACATGCCCATTAGATAGAAGGTATAGTTTGTATACTTGCACTCAAGTATTCTTTATCATTCTTTACTTTTCTCCCATAGTTACTTTGGCCATATTGGCCTTTAGTGGGAGATTTTATCGTTAGTTCCATGTGAAAGGTCAAATGACCACCAGACACTTCTTTGTATATGTTCTTTAATAAAACATATAGTGGTCTGGTCAGCCACATACGATAAGTTCGATCACATTTGTAACACCTAGGAAGTCTCTGTTTATGCTCGTTGTGTACTGTGTTTTTATGTATATTCTGTGGCCTATGTGCAGAGTACTATGTGTGGCTTGTAGATCAATTTTCTACTTCAAGTATATATGTGGCAAGAGCAAGAACAAGGAAAAGAATGGTAAAAAAAAGAGTAGATGTAAATCAAGGAAAAGGGATATTGAATTGCATTATTGTCATAAGAAAGAACACATGAAGAAAGATTGCTATGTGATAAAGAATGCTAAAGGTAAACAACAGAATGTTGATGGGCAAGTTAAATATGTACGTGCACCATCTACTTTGACTATGAAGATTGAAGAAATCAATGCTGTTTTTGATGATGTTGATGTGTTGAAACTTGATAGTATTGTGCTTAATGAGGCTTATTTGGTTAGTTCCCTTTCCCACATGTTAATGCTATATTTTGGTGCTTTTCTCCATGCGATAGCACATAGAGAATGGTTCTCTATTTATGTAGCAATGTCTCTTGACACGGTAATAGTTGGTGACCCTCACTAATGTGACATTGTTGGGATTGGAGATGTGGCCATGCACTTCATTGATGGTTCAAAATTTAGTATGCATAATGTTTTCCATGTACCTCAGTTATCATGCAATTTGATTTTAGTTGATCATCTTGATGAACATGGTTACAAGGTGGTCTTCTATGCTCAGTCCTTTCACATATCAAAGGGGGATATGGTTATTGCAAAAGGAAGAAAATTTGGATCACTTTATCCTTTATTTGTATCATAGAAAAACAATTGTTATCTATTACTGAATAGCATATGGCTTGTATTTCACATGGACATTTGGGCCATATGTCTCATAGTCGAATGGAGAATCTTTCTCATTCTGGCTACAAAGCCTCCAAAAAATATATATGGGTCATCATCCTATTAAAGGATTGGATGATCACCTTGGAGAACTTCATATGATTGATCGCATCTTAGACCCACACGAGGTTGGCCTTGAAATTAGTGCATTGATAAGGTTAGTGAAGTCATGTGCTAGATAAAATGATCTTCAAAAGTGCATCAAAATCCATCTACATGCCTCAAAATGTGTTTTTGTTTGAATGTTGTTCAGATGCATTGATCACCATGTCTGTCACATGTGACTTTGCTTGGGGGTTGATAACATCACCAAGATCAATCTTGGAAGTAGGAAAATAGAAAGTTCTAGTGAAAATTGTTCCATGAGAAATCTCAAAACAGATATGGAGGAGCTAAGTGATGATGGAAAGGTGAATGCTAGGTGGCTTCCAAAAAAAAAATGCAAAAGATAGGGGTATGCAGGCACAAAGGAATGAGGAATTGAACATCAAAGGAGGCAAGCTTGCTCTCGATCATCAAATGTATTTATTCCCTATTGGAGCACAAGATCAATTGTTTTCCTTCTACCAGCTTTGTAGATCATACAAATGGATTGGTGAAGATCTTGACCAAGCAGCCATTGAACTCAAAATAGTGTGAGTGTAGCATTTTCAATAGTGGGTTTAGGAAGGTCCCTAAGGAAAAGTGATTTTGCTATAGAGTTTTCATGCCATTTGGTTCAATGGAATCTAGAGGATGTGATGATGACACATGGAGGAAGAAATATATGCTTTGCTATGATAGATGTATGTGTGCAAGTACCTGTGTCAACGCATTTGATGATCAAAGAAGGAGCTAAGGAGAAAGGCATAGGAGATATTTAAGAGAGAAAGTGATGCACTTTTGATGGGGCTGTTGCAAAAAATGGATATAAGGAGTGCACCAATGCTTTGAGTTTGTAGCGAAGCTAGAGAACTGGTATTTTAATGATAATTATGCACACTATCCTATTGAAATATCTACCTCTTTGAACTGCACACTAGAGAAATAAACTCATTAGTCTGGGTAATATTTCAACCATAGGACTAGAACCATGTGTCACTCTAGCACAATGGTGAGTACCAACGTGAGAAGATTCACCTCATAATTGTCAATCCGTGGAGACGTGAGGACTAGTATGAAGACTATGAGCAAGTGAAGGCACAAGTGCGTGAGTGAGAAGCACACAAGCATGCACACACATACACACACACGCGCACATAAGGCAAGAACAAGGAGAGGAACAATGGAGTTCTTTGCATTAATCAAAAGGTCTCTTACATAAGCTCAATTCACCAACAATCCAACCTCAAAAATGAGCTCTCTAGCTCTTTTTATAGTTTTCTAACTAGCTTTGGTCTTGTCCAGACCTAGTGTCCGGCCTAGTTAAAAATTAGGTTCTAGAGTCTATTTGAGGGCTCAAACAGAGTCTAAAAATTATGAAAATTGATATGTCGCTAGTTCTAATACTCCTCAAGCTCAAGGACTCCTCGGCTTGCACAAAATGGAGTCTATTCTACCAAAAACGGGATTTACAATGTTTGTGTAGTGATTAAAATCACTTGATTTGTAAATAGTCCATGGAAAAAATGATTTGGCCTTGTTTCCGTATTGTGCATGACTCCTCTGTTGCTTTGTATGCCAACACGCCCCCCTTCCTAGCGTATGTCGCCCCTGACAGACCTTTGTTCTCTCGGGTGGTCGATATAGTATTGGATGACATTGGTGGCCAGTTCATGTTCTCCTATCCTTAAGCCTCTTGCTAGATCAGCTTCCAATGCATCCCAATTTATTGCACCAGGGGCCTCTGGTTGCGGGGTGGTGTAGTACTCAGAGTACATTGCTTGTTCACAAGCAAAAAGATGGAGCAGATGTGTTGGCTTCGGTGCGAAAATCTCCGAGTGATACTCCCAGAAACCTGATCTGAACATTTCTTCGAAGGTCTGTTTGTAGTAGGCAGGGAGGTATTTGATGCGTGCATGCCAGGCGTAAGCCACACGAATACTGGGGGTGGTGCTCATGTCATACACCAAGTCGTAATTTCCATTGCTAAACCCCGGGAGACGTACCTGTGGTGCGGCTGCATTTCTAAAAGTTTTCAGGACTACCTGCATCATATCTAAGATTTTAAGCATCATTTGCGCTGCTACATCTTGCATGGGCTTCAATCGTGGCATCCAGTGGCGAATTGTTCCCATCATGTATGCTACCGACGGTGGTCCCTGTGGTGGCGCAATGTACGGGTAGTTTAGCCATTCTTTGCATTGCGCATTGTTCTGCACTTTGATATTGAATGCCTTCCAAGACCTGCGGCGTGGAACTCGACCGTAGCATGGATTGTATAGGAGGTGTAAAGGCGCGTTGTTCCATGTGCGTAGCATTTTTGGATATGTCTCTAGAAGTTTCTGCCGCCAGGTGGGTTGACGAATTTTGCCTTTTTGCACCTCTGGAGGAAGGTCTTCGGGTTGAAATTGGGTAGCAAAGGTAGGAATCTGACCCGTGGCTCTCTGTATTTCTGCATTATAATCAGCCAAGATAATATAATAAGGCCGGTATTGGAGTTCAGATGAGAGGATGAGGCGTCTCGATGACAGGTTCTTGAAGTAAGCCGATTGTAGCACAGTTTCCTCTATGACCCTCATGGCCTGATTTTGCACTACTGTGCGCTCTTCGTGCGAACTCCCGATTTCCTCCACTTGACGTAGCCATGGAGGCCGTGGTGCCTTGAATGTGTCCTGAGCTTCTTCTGTTTGTTGGCCGCCTGGGAATGGTTGTGGATCGTATTCTTCGTCAAACGTTTGTTCCACAGGAATTTGCACTTCTTCATCAGTGGGAGCCTCTGGAGGGGAAGGTGGTCTCTCATATTGTAGTAGACGTGTTTGCAATTTGGTGACCTGTTTCTGGAGATCTTTTATGGCCTCTGAGTCTGTGAGAAGTGAAGCCGCGGAGGGGGTGGTTGGAGAGGCTGCTGTTGGTCCTTTTTGGTGTTTCTGCTTCAATTGTCCCAGTTCCACCGATAGCTGATCATGTGCTTCAAGCAGCATGGCATAGTCTTCCAATATCATCTTGATATTATCGGGGGTCACTGCTTGAAACTTTGATGGGCTGATGGGTGCCCCCGGTGTGCTCTCAATAGCTGCTTCCAGGTTCTCTTGATTTTGTACTTGCAGGCGTCGATTCTCTTCCTGAGCGGCCGCAAGATGGCGTTTGAGTAGAGCCATATTTCGCTGAAGCTTTGAGTTGCATTCCAGCTGTGTCCGTAGGTGACCTTCTACCACCTGTATCGCTTCCTGATCTGTGTTCTGTAACTGTACCTCCAATATGCCATGAGCTTCTTGGAGAGTTTGGAACTGTGTGTGGAGGCGAGCATTTTCCTCCTCTAGTGCCGCGAGGCGGTGCTGTAGTGTCTCTGAGTGCTCGTGCAGGCGTTCATTCTGTTGCTGGAGTTGAATGTAATCTGTCCTTAAGTTTGATATACAGGCTAGCATGGTGTCCAATGCATTTCCTATAGATGAGTGGGTGGTGTTTACAGCGGAAGATGCATGGGAAGGGAATTGGGGAAGGGGAAGAGTGAATGATGTGTCTATTGAAGTCGTGTGTGTGAGTGAAATTGGTGGAGGGGGAATGGGAGGAGGTGGAATCGTGGGCGGAGGTGCCGTGGGTGGTGAAATGTCCATACCTTCAGGAATGGGTGCGAGTGAGGGGTCTGCCATATACATTGGAATGGTAGGTGGTGTGTGTGTGGAAGTGGAGAATAGATGAGAAGTGGGGTGGGGAGCTGAAAAGAAGGGAAAGGGTTGAGACCTAGGTGGAAAAGTTCTAGCAAGGAGGTCATGAAGGGATTGTAGAAATGGAGAGATGGAGGTCGGGGGTTGAGATCGTAGATTTGAGGAGGGCATGAAGGGTTGCGTGGTAGCAGGGAAACCCATGAATGTGGATCTAGGGTCAGGATGACCTATGGCTGAGGGCATGGGGGATGGTTGCCATAGGGCAGGCTCTATGAGCGGTTCGGTGGATTGTGTAGTGATGGGGGTTGCTTCAAAGATTGGGTTATCAGAGGTAGAGAATAGGGTGGAACTAGAGATGGGGGTACGAAAGATGAAGGTTGGTTCGGTGGGTTGAGGGGTCGAGGTGATTTCCTCTGTTTCTGCTCTAGGAGGCGATGGTGGGGGTGTGGGTGGTTGTGGCTCGGTGGACTCCTCATGGGTGGCTGGGTGCTCTTGGCTAGCCGTTTCGGTTGCTTGGGAGGTTGTCCTGATAGGTTCAGATGTAATAGTTGGCTCTTCTGCAGTTGTAATGGGAATCTGGATATTCTTACCTAAGCGTGGTCGTGTCTGGAACCTTCGTGGATCATATTGAACGGGAGACCTCCGAATGGCAGTGCGCACTGCTTCCACTACCCCATATGTTTCTGCCATCAATAAGAGACCTTCCCTATACTCTGAGTCAACTCCTGCTTCTTCCAACAACTGAGTCATGAGTACTCTGCTACTCTGTTCGGTGAGCAGTTGTTGCGATCGCACTCTTTCCATAATTTGATACAGCCTTCGGAGTTCTGCTGTATAGGCTGGGGCTTCAGTGGTCTCCTCTTCATATGCTCCTTCTTCTTCTAGGTGTCTTTGTTGTTGACCTTGCTGAGCGTCACTCCAATGTACATGTCGGCCGTCTGTCGATTTTCTTCTTCTTTGTGAAGATGTGCCTTGTTCCTCTGCATCTGAATAAAACTCCACATCAGAGAATTGTGTACTTTGTAAGAATGCTTCGAAGTCCTGGGGGTCCATTCCTTTGGCACTTCCAGTTGCAGCAAATTCAAATTCAGGTGGGGCAGGAGGAGCTGATGGGGTAGCTTGTGTCGTAGTTTCAGATCCCGACCTGGGTATCCTAATGGTAAAGGGAGGTACAGTGGTCTCCCTTCGTGGCGATACCTCAGGAGTAGTCAGAACTTCCCTTGTCTGGACACAAGGGATCGCACCCCTCATGCGCTTGGATTGATGTGTGGACGTCTTGAGCTTCTTAAACATTTGTAATTGTGCCCAAGTTAAGGCACGTTCAACGGGAACATCGTATGCTAGGCACCAGTAAATAATGCGTGTGATTGCACAGCAACCATTCACCACTAATTTCCTAGAAGACCTTTTATTTGCTTCATACAATTGATCTATAATCCATACCGGTAGCTTAATTGGTAACGCACCTGCTTCCGCTAAGTAGAGGGCGAACCAGATTCTCTTGTGTGGTTGTGTGAAGTGGTCTTGGCCGGGGAAAGCAAAATGTTGCATGCACATACGGAGAGGGATGGACACGTTTGGTGTGAGTGCTGCCATGTCTTTAAGCTTCAATAGTTTCCTATCCTTCATGTTAGTAGGAACGAGAGCATCCTTTTCGGAGGGTACATGTGTGCCGTGCATATTCAAAGCATCGCTCACCAACTCCACAGTAAGTTCAAATCTCTTCAGCTCGTTGTTGCCCAGCAAGGAGGGAAGAACAAATGATCCGGGTTTGTCCTTTTCTTCATTCGCTTGTAATGTGGAGACCAAATAGTAGCATCAGAGGAGATCTGGTTTAGGTAGTGGGGCTTCAAAGTATTCTGCGAGCCCTGCTCGTTGCCATATGGTCTGGAGATCCTTAGTGTTCTGTAGAGTCTCGAACTCCTTGGAGAAGAATTGGAATCGAACCCATGATCTGTCATACTCGCACTTAGACTCCCATATATGCTTGGCCTCTCCTAATGGACCTGGCATGCCATTGAACCAATGAGAATTGGCATGGACTCTTTCTGTGATCCCTGTGGGTGGATCCGGCACCGGAATTTGCTGAAGGTGTTGCAGCTCCACAGGTCGTTCAGTTGGGGGCACATCCACAGGTAGACTATCCACATCAATTCTTGCAGTAAGTATTCCTACTTGTGAGCTCGGACCTGTCGCTTCTGCCATGTTACTTCTTGCCCTCTGATTCTTTGAGAATATAGAACCACGTGTTAACATCGTAATGGACAGAATAAATCCGTTGTTGTCCCCGTTACAACATTAACATGAGGTAGATGGTGAGTTAGTGGTTAGTAAGTGCACGAAGACAGTGTGTGTAGTTAATGCTTGGGTAGTCCTAGGAGACTAATGCAGTTAGTAAGTGGGGATGAATTTACAAATTGGGGTCGGGGGGTTTATTACAGGTCTTAGGCTGCCAAATGTAGTGGATGGGTTTTGCTCTTGGTTTCGTAGAGACGCTAGAGAGCTTTATAGGTGTATCAGCTTGAACATGAGGCTTTTTAGGGACCCATTTACAAGTGTTTCTGTTCGTGGTCATGGGCCTTAGTGTGTTCATGAGTGTTGAAAACGAGTGGATGCCGGCTGTGCGAGTGATTGGATCGTGCGGTGTAGGGTGTGTTCCTGATGTAGCTATTTGAGCCCGCAAACAAGCCTTAGGCACCCAAATTTGTCTTGAATGTGAGCTAGCCTTCATCGACTGCTTGGGCACCCAAATAGATTTCACGTTAGCAGAAGAATTTCTGAAAGACTTCTTATTAGTGTCGTGTTGTTGGTTACTAATAAGAGGCTTTGCCCGTGTGGTTGGCTTGAGTGCAACCGGGTGTTCGCCTTTCCGCACCCACACTTGTTTCACTTGCTGGGACATTTTGCTGCGCAGGTACTTTGGATCTCGGACATAGGTAGTACTCTGCTTCTTCTGCCTTTGATCCACCTTTGGTTGTTGCCTCCTTCTGGCCTTTGGAAAAGAAGGGAGTTCCTTTGCATCCCTGACTCCTTTTTTGCGAATATCATTCCTTTGCAACACATAGTTTTGGACAAGAACAACATGGTCATCTTCATGTGTATTCCTGGAAGGACCAGGAGTATGTGCCTTTCCTAGTTCCTTGAGTGCTCCATTATCTAACTCTACTGTAATTCGACTATGATTGACCCAAACCTGAAGAAGTCCACTTCTTAAGTTTAAGTTGACTGCTTGGTCATAGATCGAATCTTGACCCAAGACAAGAGGTTCAGTGAGATCCTCGTCTTGACACACTAGTACTTTAACTGTTATAGCCTCATCATGAATATAGAGGGGAAGTTCCACCTCGCCCATGCAAGGGGTTTCCACGCCTCCCAATCCTATGAGATACGCTTCCACAGGATTGACAGTTAACTGCAACTCTTGACAGTAAGACAATTTAACAGCACTAGTGGCTTCACCTGAGTCAATCAAGGCTCTTACGGTCCTTGCACTCTTTCCTTGTCCTATATCTAGGGTTATGAAAGATCGTCGATCAATTATCCTATGCGAGCTTGTTCCTGTAACTTCACACATGGCCATAGGATATCCTTGATCTGCACAGTCATTTGTTCTAGGCTGATCTCTACCTTGCCTTCGTAATTTCATCCTTCTGATGCGTTCTAAAGCTTCTGCTTGAGCTTCTTCTCGAATTCGCTTTTCTTCCTCTTTGCGTTTTTTAGCAGTGTTGAGTCGGCTGAGCATTTCCTCCGTGAGGGGTTCCTGATACAACTTGACTCTGCAACCGCTAACATAGTTTGGGAGAACATCACCCTCTAACGTGGCTAATTGTACTGCTCCACTCGTGGAGATCCTATTGATGATCATAGGTCCGTAGCCTCTCTTTTCTAGCTTCCTCGTGTGTTGTTTCAGTGTATAGACTAAGACTAGATCTCCTGCTTTCAAGCCTTTATACTTCACATGGGCATCAAAGTATGCCTTCTGTCTCTTCTTAGCTGCATATATTCCTGCAGCTACACTCAGTCTTATTTCTCCTAATCGTTCAAGGTCAAAGATCCTAGAGGAGAGTTCATGACCTGTCCATTCGTGCTCTTGTGCTACTCTCAAGGTAGGAATCAAGAAGTCCAAGGGTAGCACAGCATTTTGGCCAAATACCATCTGAAAGGGGGTGGCTTGGAGTACCTTTTTGTAGGCAACTCGGTATGCCCAAACAGCATGGTGTAGCTGTTTGTCCCAATCAGAGCGTTTTGTGTTCACTAATTTTGTCAGTACATTGCATAAGATCTTATTAGTGCTCTCAGCTTGTCCATTAGCTTGAGGGTGATAGGGGGCAGACTTCTTGTGTATTACCAAGAATTCTTGGAGTAGATTTTCAATCACTTCGTTCAAGAAATGAGTGCCTCTATCACTTACAAGCTCTATAGGTAGCCCATATCTCGTGAATACATTCTCAAACAAGAATTTAGCAGTTGTTTGAGCATCGTTCTTTGTCGTAGCCTTTACCTCCACCCACTTGGTGAGATAATCTGTTGCAACAATGATGTATTCCGCATGAGAACCCTTAGCTTGGGGATTAATAGGACCTACGAAGTCTATTCCCCACTTAGAGAACGCACGTCCACCCATCAGAGGTTTCAGTGGCATCTCATCTTTGCGTATAGGATACTGAGTCCTCTGACAGACATCACACCGTTTCACGTAGGTATGTGCATCCATGTGAAGGGTAGGGCACCAGAAGCCCGCAAATAGTATTGCCTTGATCACCCGATCCGGTCCAAAGTGTCCTCCTGCTACACCCTGGTGAGCAGTTTCCAAGATCTTAAGATAGTCACTTTCATGGACACATAGCCTCAAGTAACCATCTTTACCACGCTTGTATACATTATCACCAATGAGTGCGTAATCCTGGGCTTCTTGTTCTAAACTCCTTTTCCTAGCCAAAGTCATGTCTGGCGGGAATGTGTTTGTCCTCAGGAAGGATACTAGAGGTTCGCTCCAATCTGGCACAATGGATACTTGATAAAGAGTGGCGTGTTCCACTGGTGGTTTAGTGCAACAGATTGGGCATTCCTTGCACAACTTTTGGACATCCGCTTCCATAGTTGGCCAATGCACTCCGAGTCTCTTTAGAGTCTGTAAAGTTCGTTGCTTTGAGTAGTGTTGCTCTAACGCACCTACATGTGCTAATTGCAACCATTTAGCGTACTCATCCTCTTCTACGCAACAAGCCAAGATCCCTTGATCTGTGTGCTTGTACATACTTCCTGCCATGATGTGGTACTTTTGGGCTTTTACAACCTCTCTATTCCGTGTGTTTACCACTGGATGGTTAGGCCCGTATGTCAATAGTGGTACCAATGGCTTAGCCCACTGCGGCACCACTTCCAAATTAAACAAGTAAGCGTCAGGGAGGTCATCTGATACTCCTTGTGGGGCTTCTCCGGATGTGAGCCTAGAGAGATGATCAGCTCTCAAATGAGTCCTCCCTTTTCTCACCACTACCTCAAAGTCATATTCCATGAGCAAGAGAAACCATCTCACTAATCTTCCTGTATTGCATGGCTTGTTTACGAGGTATAGCAATGCCTGATGGTCAGTAAAAAATTTAAACTTATTTGCAAGCAAATAGTGTCTAAATTTCTTAACTGCATATACCATGCCTAATCCTTCTCGCTCTGTAGTGGTGTAATTCCGTTCAGCCGCATTCAATTGTCTACTGGCATAGGCAATTGGAAGATCCATATTACCTTCACCAGTAGGTTGTGCAAGCACACATCCAATAGCATAATTGGATGCATCCACATGAACATGGAAAGGCTTATTCCAATCTGGTGTGGTCAAGATTGGTTCTGAACACAATCTTCGTTTAAGCTCCTGGAAGGAATTCTCACATTCATCCGTCCACTCAATGTTTGTCAGAAGTCCGTACATGGGCTTTGCAAAGACAGCATACATGTGTATAAATCGTCGGTAATAGCCACAATGCCCCATGAAAGCTTGTACTTCCTTGACATTCTTTGGCCTAGGTAGCTCTGCTATGGCTCTCACTTTTTCTTCGTCGGTAGATATGCCATTCTTTGACACTATGTGTCCTAGAATCTTGCCTTGCCTGACCATGAAAACACATTTTTCTGGGTTTAGGCAGACTTGATATTCTCTACATTTGTCAAAGATTTGTCTGAGTTAAGGAATATGGGTTTGTCTAATATTGGAATGAGCACAAAGATCATCAACATAGACTTCTAAACTCTTCCTCAGGAACTCCTTAAACACATGGCACATCAGCCTCTGGAAGGTAGCTGGTGCATTGGTAAGCCCAAATGGCATTACTCTAAAAGCAAAAATGCCCCATTCTGTGGCAAAGGCTGTCTTATGCTGATCCTCTGGAGCTATGGCTACTTGATTGTAGCCCGAAAATCCATCAAGGAAGTTGTACACTTCCTTGCCTGCCACTCTTTCTAAGAGATGTTCTGTGATGGGAAGCGGATAGTTATCTCGAATTGAGGCTGCATTAACCTTTTTCAAGTTAATGCACACACGCAGCTTGCCATTCTTCTTGGGCACCACTACGATGGGGGATACCCATTCAGTGTGCTCAATTTCATAGATAAATCCAGCTTCAACCAATCTATCTATCTCTTCTTTGATCTTAGCAGCGTAATTATCGTTATAAGTATAGGGCTTTTTCTTAGAGGGTTTAGCATCTGAGGTCATGGGGATAGTGTGTGAGCATATATCGGGGTCAACACCTTTCAAATCCTTGTAACTCCAAGCGAATACATCTCTGTATTCTCTTAGCAAGGCTATCAACGCATGCTCTTCTTCCTCTGTTAGGTCATGGCCTATGTACGTGCATCTCTCCTCTCCTTCTTCTAGGGCCACTACTATTTTCTTGGTGGTTTCTTTGTTATCATAGGCCTCTCCTGATTGTGCCTCTCGTTTAGGCATTCTTATCATGACTCTCCTGTCATCTATCTCATACTTCTTAAAATTTTCTGGGACCTCAAACAAAGATTCTTCCTCTTCTGGTGAGGCTTCTCTCTTCTTTCGTTTCTTTCCTTCTTCCTTCGGGGTCACATGTGTTGCTAATCTTACATCATTTGTAACCTCTCCATGCCTCTGGGGTTGAAATTCTACTTCATGGAAGTATTCTTCATCTGATGCAAATGGTGGGTCCATAATGATTGACTCTAGATCGGAGTCACTTGCATCCTCAAATGCATCAGGGCTAGGTTCACATTCTTCTAGAACTGCCTCTCCCATGATTGGCTCTATGGAGAAGACTGAAATGTCATAGCCATCCTCATCACAGTGAGGTGTCCATTGTTCTTCATTGATGGCTACGTCCATTGTTGCTAAAATTTCTGCCCAGCCATGGGGTTCAAATTCCTCGTCAGGAAAAACTACAGGTGCATAGGCTGGGTCTTGAATGGGTCTATGGGTTTCGTTTGCACCTATTTCTCTGGCCTTTTCTCTCTTCTCTTCCTCTACTGCTACTTTGCACATCCATAAGTGGGTGTCTTCATGCATCCATGAGGATCCAGACCCTATGGAATGCACCGATTCTGTATCATCTTTGGCTCTATGGATGGGATTCCATTGGATAGGAGGGACATCTCTACCCTATGGAATGCACCGATTCTGTATCATCTTTGGCTCTATGGATGGGATTCCATTGGATAGGAGGGACATCTCTATGAGAATAATCCTTGAGATTGACTTTGGTCGTAACACCCAAGTGTTGCAAATACAAGGAGTTGGTTCCCCAATCCTGTACCACTTGCAACTATCGCATAAATGGTCTTCCCAAAATCATCTCATAGGCATGATTTTTGCTGAAGTCACATATGGCAAATGTATGCTCAAACTCGACACCACAAGTGGTGAGAGTTATTCCTTCTAGCAATCCTAGGGGTCTCTCTATGTGACCATCGGCCATCTGCAATTTCATTCTCGTTGGCCTGAGTGCTGGCTTGCCCCAACGCTTCCATAGGGAAGTGGTGGCAATTGCAACTCCTGCAGCTGAGTCCAAAATTGCCCTAGTGGTGTACTCCTGGTAGGTGATGGGAAGATAGGTGTTCCCTTCTTCACCTTCACACATATCTCCTATCTTATCCAAGGGAATTTCTGGCACTGTCCTATGGGATCCTACTTGGGAACGAGGTTTGGCTATTTCAGGTACTTGTTTGGCGACATGTGTCCATAATTCAGGTCTAACCTTGAGTAGCTCTTCTAACTTGAGATTGCACTACACGTTAGTGTTCTTCACTACCTCTGTGTTCCTAGGTATGACTGAATCTTTGTTTCTTACCATGACTGTAGGTGCTCTCATGCAGGTGGACTTTGCTTCCCATGGGCCTGTGAAGTGGGGTAGCTCTTGTATGGAATTAGACTCAAAGTCCAATCTCTCGTGAGACTGAGTACTCTCATGTTCCCCATAAATAGATGGGATGTCTTGTGGGAATTGGTCGTGTGCATCATCCACAAGTTCAAAGGGAGGGGCGACTTCACTTTCGTTATCCCATTTGTCTTCTTGAATCTCTCGTAGGAAGTCTGGTGCAAACCGATTCATAGAAGAAGAAGTGTCTGGCTCCGTAGAATTAGGCACATAAGCAACCTGGGAAGGAGGGCTTATTCTATCGTTGGCTCTCTCCTCGTTCTCATAGATGGTTGGAGCACAAGCTTCCTGGGGAGGATTACTTATTCTATTACTTTTCGGAACAGGCTCATACGCTCCCTGAAAAGGAATGTAGGCAACCTGTGGAGGTACGTAAGCTTTCGAGGGAGGCTCATCTGCCTTTTGGGGGGAAAGATAAGCTTCTCGAGGAGGCACATGGGCTTCCTGAAGAGGCTGGCTTATCCGTTCTCTTGCCCTTTCCTTTCTTTGAGGGGCAGGTTCCTTTTCTGATTGTGCCATTAGCCTCTCTATTCTTTCTAAGGAGGGGAGGTTGTCTGGTTTAGTGGAATTGGCCACATAAACTTCCGATGGGGGATGGGTCATGTTTTTGCTTCCTTTATCTCTTTCTTGATTTTTTTCTTCCTTGGCAGATTTTGCAATTATTCCCTCTAACTTCTCTAGGATTCCATCCAAGTGTAATTGCGTTTTGGCTGAGCCCGAGTAATTGAAAAGGCGACTGGCTTCAAACATAGTCTGAGCCAATGCGACCATTTTCGCGCACAGCTTGGTTCTTTCTATCTCTAGGTCAGCTCTAGGATAGCACTTGTCATGATCCGTGACGTTTGGCCCTTCTTGGATTCTGGCCTGATATGCTTTAAGCATCATGTCTATGTCTTCAGGAGTGGGATCAGCTAATACTGATCCTGTTTGGGGTGGTGGGTGGGTTACGTGGGGTGTCTTAGAGGGTGGAGGGATGGAGGGTGATGGGGATGGTAGCGGTGGGAATGTGTGAGAGTGCGGTTGAGATGTGATCTCTATGATTTTAGCCTTGGTTTCTCGTAGACTTTCCTCCAGTTCACTCATCTTCTTTGCCCATTGCCTTTTCATGCATTCGCGGCTATCTCTCCAAGCTCTTGATCTCTTTTTATTTTGGCTCTCAGTATCGCTAGTGTCTGGGCTCTTTTCCTTGCCTACCCCTTGGTTTTGCTGCACTGCTTGAGCTCTCGTGACTACCTGTACGGGTGCAGTGGAAGTGACACTTCCGCTGGAATCTACCACTAACCCAATAACATTGATAGGCGTGATTTTTGGCATATTATTGGGGTTCTTCGGGCAATCTCGTAAGAGATGCTCTTTTCCACAATCTTGGCAAAAGCCTTGGATTGTCACTGACTGGTTTTGTGTAGGTGGAGGTAAGGGGCAATCACGAATGAGGTGATCTCCTTGGCATCTGTAGCACGATCCTCTTGAAAATGGAGGTCTTACCTGCCTAGGTTGAGGCCTAGGGTTGGGGTTTGCATACATGATGTTTTTATAATCTGACTCCCAACTAGGTTCATTTGGCTCTTCGCTGTAATAGGACTCACCATGTTCTGGAGACTGCATGTAGTATGCCTGGGGACTATCAACATGTGTAGAATCAAAGCTATGGTCACTCGGGTCACTTTCAGAAAGCAAAGGTGTTACAGGGACTATAGCTCTATTCAGGTTTTCTTCTGCAACATCATACTTTACCGAAATCACATTAGCTGGGGCAGGGGGTTGTTGAGCTAACACTGGCTGAGGCCTTTGTTGGTTTTGGTAGGGTTGCTGATACGGCTGTTGTGGCCTGCCATATGGTTGTGGAGGGTACGGGTTCTGGTATCTTCCTTGCTGCAGGTATGGCTGAGGGTAGGGTTGCCTAACTGCTTGCTTGTTGTATGGGCAATCTTGTGCGGTGTGATTGGTGTATCTCCGTTCTATGGTGCAGTACTGGCTACTAGGATTAACTTGGGGTTGAGCCATAATGGGACATACGTTCGCCATGTGGTCGCCACCACAAGTATAGCACCTTTTCACAGGGGCAAACCTAGGAATTTGTTTACTAGAGACGCCTAATTTTTGAGCTACTTTTTCCGCAAGTTCCTCGATTGATGTGGATTGCGTGGAAGAGATGTTAGAGGCACTATCCGAATCTTTGTATATCTTGGAAAGCTCTAACTCCTCCCCTAGGTTGTCCTCAATGTCAATACATATGCGTACACACTCTTCTATGGTCCTAGGGTCCTTCAAGTACACATAAGATCTCAATTTAGTACTTAGCAATCCATCCAGGAATAAAGCCACTTGTTTAGCTGGTGTGGGTAGCTCCGAGACAGGGCATCTTTCTAAGTATTTCCTAAATCTTCTTCCTGCAAGTCTCACGGTTTCTTGAGGGTTTTGCTTGAAACTGTGAATCAGCGAGGAGGTATTATGCCTTATGCCACTCTTAGAGAATTCAATAATGAAAGCCTCTAGGAGTTGGTCTATGCTCCTGAACTGCCTCTCATTTAGTGGCTGAAACCATGTCAGGGCAGTGTTCCTAAGGGTCAGACCAAAGGCATTGTACTGTGTGAATAGATCCTCCACTTGTTTAGCTCTCAGGACTTGCCTAAACTCAGCCACATGATCGTATGGATCTCCAGTGCCATCGAAGTAGTTCTTCATGGACTTGACTAGCTGAGTCGGTCTCAAGGTTCTTGTGTGCTCTCTAGGTCGTGGTAGAGGGAACTCATCCGCGTTTCTTTGATTCCTGTGAGCTCTAAGTATCTCAGGTTCTACTCTATTTGTTTCCGTCCTCGTTCTCTCTCTGCCCACTGGGTTGGCAAAGCTTACTTCTAGTCTATCTCTACTTTTGTCTCTTTGAGTTCCATGAGCTTGGGATGTTCCAACTCCAGGGTGACCATAGGATACATTCGATCTTGGTTGGGGGAAAATGAATTCACCCTTCCAAGTGTAAGCATGCCTATCATTTTGTGTTACCACAAAGATCCTCTCCGAAGTGTGATCTAGGTAGGTCACTCTGCCTGGGCTATCAGGATCCTTAAACTCATAGATCATGATTGTTCCTATATCAGTTGGTTGATCAGGTTTATACCTCCAAAATGCTTCGTCAGTTTCTCGATTGAGAAGGAAATCTATGCACTTGTTGTCTTGGGGAACCCAATCAGATGTGATAATCCTAGTGAGAACAGATTTGCCTCAGGGTGTTCTAGGTTCTACTCCCATGTTTCCTTGTTCCAAGTCACCTAAGTCCGCTTCTGAGATTACATTTCCAAATTCATCTGTCCTATCTGGGTGATTGGTGACTACGTATATGGTTCCTTCTTTGTCCAGGTATGCACCATTTTCAAACTTGACTGCTGGGTGCTCTAGTCCTATGGATTGATCAGGATTCTTAATCTGTACCACGGATCTTCCTAGGCCGTCCTCATAGATGCTAGCACCTAATCGGTTCGTCCTAAGGTATTCCAACTGTGTTTTGTAAGGGCCTTGTACCCTGTGCAAGTAAGGCACTCCTGAACTTCCTGTAGGTCTATCCATGCCTTGAGACATCTCTGACTCACTGGTCTCAGAGCTAGGGTAGTACGAGTGGTGGCTCAACTGCTGGGCCCAAGACCTAGTAGTGTGGTTAACACTAGCCTCTGAAGATCTAAGGCTTTGTCTCTCCCTTACTAGATGTCGTCCTGATCTAAGGTTCATATGCCTATCTAAGTAGCCCAATTCTTTGCCCAGAGTACAACCTCGTTGCTGGTTACTTTATATTAGTCGCTTGGTTCTTTTTAGTTATTTTATCGTGTTTAAGGTCTTCTCTGATATCACGTCGTCAGGAATATTTGAATGTTGTTTCGCACTTACAGTTGATCGTTCCGCGTTAAGTTCTTTCCCTTTAAAATTCTCGACAGTACAAGGATTATGCCCTTAGCTTGAGCTTGAAAGTTTTAGGTGTGCTTCAACTTGATAGTTGCCTATCGTCGCCCTGACTTACTCCTACTTCTATTCGTTCTTAGCCTAAGCTAGGAATTGACGAAGAGGAGTTGAGAGTATTCCGACCTTTCTTGCCGAACCTTGCTCTTTAGTGCTCGAGAAGTTGATTCTCAAGCTTGCGCAAAACCCTTGCTTGGATGCTCTCAATTGCTTCTCAATAGACCTGCATAAGTCCCAAGATTAGCTCCAAGTTGACCTTTCAATTGACAGACATTTTATTTCAGACACTTTTTTAATGACCCTTGTTCCCCCTTTTGTACTGCTAGAAATTTCCTCTAGAGCTCCCTTGGTGTTCCTACCCCTTAGTGTGTCAACTTCCAAATATCCTATCTGAAAATCAACGCATTATTCTTATAAAAAACAGTTGAGGGCGTGTAGTATATGCCACAAGCTTTCCGACAAGCCCTAGAGCTCAAAAAATGGATTTCGTATGAAAAAGTTATGACCGTTCAGGGTTTAGGGGGTTAACTAGACAAACAGAACCTTTCAGGGGTTTTAATGCGTTTTTCTAAGGCCTTTGTAAGTGTATGAGTATTTGAGAGTGCAAATATGCCCAAAATTTAGCCTAAATTTCCAAAAATTTACCCCTTAATTTTTGCCGAAAATGTCTGTCTGTCGCGATAGACGGTGTCTGTCACGATAGACACAAACTATCGTGGGGGCTGTCTGTCGCGATAGACGGTGTCTATCGTGGAATTTTGGTCTGTCGCGATAGACGCTGTCTGTCGTCTGTCGTGATTTGGTCTGTCGCGATAGACGGTGTCTGTCGCGATAGACGGTGTCTGTCGCGATAGACGCTGTCTGTCGTGGAATTTCTGTCTGTCGCGATAGACGGTGTCTGTCGCGATAGACGCTGTCTGTCGTGGAATTTCTGTCTGTCGCGATAGACGGTGTCTGTCGCGATAGACGCTGTCTGTCGTGGAATTTCTGTCTGTCACGATAGACGGTGTCTATCGCGATAGACGCTGTCTGTCGTGGAATTTCTGTCTGTCGCGATAGACGGTGTCTGTCGCGATAGATGCTGTCTGTCATGGAATTTCTATCTGTCGCGATAGACGGTGTCTGTCGTGATAGACGGGGTCTATCGTCTGTCGTGATTTGGTCTGTCGCGATAGACGCTGTCTGTCGTGGAATTTTGGTCTGTCGCGATAGACGGTGTTTGTCGCGATAGACTGAAAAAACGCAAATTTTTGAGAAACTTCTAGTGATTTAGAGTGCCCTAATGGTGTAGGTTACCGTGACAAACATGCATTCACAAAATTTTAAGTTTTTCTGTCTGTCGCGATAGACAGAGGTCGTCGTCCCGGGACCTGTGCAGAGTCTGTCGTACCTGCGCACACTGCTGGAGGAGGTGGTACAGCAAGTTCCTGCAACAAAAGCTCAAAAACACACCAAAAACAGATAGCATGCAAGCTCTCTCTCGCTCTCTCTCACAATGAAATGAGGGAAATGAGGTGGGGGGTGTAATATGACCAAAAAACTGAATTTTTTTTGTGGAGATGGAGATGGAGGTGGGAGATGGAGATGGAGGTGGGAGATGGTGGAGATGATGATGGTGATGATGGTGATGCGAAAGTAAGGAAAAAATGAAGAAAAATTAAGAGAAAGAAGGATATTACCTATAACTCCAATGTCTCAACTCGACGGCTTACCATCACACGCTCGTCCTCGAAGCTCTCTCCCCGGCAACGGCGCCAAATTTGGTGTCACTCTAGCACAATGTTGAGTACCAACGTGAGAAGATTCACCTCATAATTGTCAATCCGTGGAGACGTGAGGACTAGTATGAAGACTATGAGCAAGTGAAGGCACAAGTGCGTGAGTGAGAAGCACACAAGCATGCACACACATACACACACACGCGCACATAAGGCAAGAACAAGGAGAGGAACAATGGAGTTCTTTGCATTAATCAAAAGTTCTCTTACATAAGCTCAATTCACCAACAATCCAACCTCAAAAATGAGCTCTCTAGCTCTTTTTATAGTTTTCTAACTAGCTTTGGTCTTGTCCAGACCTAGTGTCCGGCCTAGTTAAAAATTAGGTTCTAGAGTCTATTTGAGGGCTCAAACAGAGTCTAAAAATTATGAAAATTGATATGTCGCTAGTTCTAATACTCCTCAAGCTCAAGGACTCCTCGGCTTGCACAAAATGGAGTCTATTCTACCAAAAACGGGATTTACAATGTTTGTGTAGTGATTAAAATC
This sequence comes from Ceratopteris richardii, assembly GCA_020310875.1. Taxonomy (NCBI): domain Eukaryota; kingdom Viridiplantae; phylum Streptophyta; class Polypodiopsida; order Polypodiales; family Pteridaceae; genus Ceratopteris; species Ceratopteris richardii. The sequence continues at coordinate 29,086,330 of CM035438.1, forward strand.
ACTTGATTTGTAAATAGTCCATGGAAAAAATGATTTGGCCTTGTTGCCGTATTGTGCATGACTCCTCTGTTGCTTTGTATGCCAACACCATGTTAGTAGGCTTTGAAAAGAATTTGTGATAGCTTTAGCTACCGTAGATTGATTAATAGTCTCACAGATATATGCTACAAGAGGGAAGACTGGAGGTGGAGTTTTAGGGTATGAAATTGTGAATCAAATCATGGGAAGGCCTACATTATATATTCAAAGCATGGGTGATGTGTTCGTCATTCAGATTGCAAAGCTGTGCACTTTACTATCTTCTGGTCAAAAAGAGATGTTGGTGGCCACTACTATGGGAACCTTACAACTACCATAAACTCTCTTTCATTTTGTAAAAACAAGTTGAGGCCTAATTACCTGATGATTCTAGGTAATGCATCCAAGTGCACTCACAAAAACAATCTTCATGATGGATTTATGAACTTTATGCATAAGAAAGGAGGATGCAGAGGTAAGGACCTTTTCGAATCCAAGCTGTGGCCATTTTTATTGTTCATGTTGTTTCGACTTGGGCAAGTGGTTATATGAGGGAGATAGCCACAAGAATTTTTGGGACACTTCCTTTTTACTTGACATAGATGTCTCATCATCTAAAGATCATCAAGCAAGGAGCATAGTCTTCAAGAAGTAGCAGAGTGACCTAAAGCATAGAAGAGTTGGAGTGAAAACACACAAAGGACAAATCAGAGCCATGTGCATATACATTTGAATTCGGGATGAAAGAAGCATCTTCAATTGCAATCTATGAGGCTCAAGCTTAAGACAACTTGATCAATGCATATGTCAAGTGTGGAGCTATTGTTACAAGCTGTGAATGTGTTCATAAGGATGCCATGTTGTAATGAAGTATCATGGTGTGCAATTTTTTCAGCATAAGTTGAGGGTAGAAAAGGAGAGAAGGCCCTTCGGTTGTATAATGAGGCACTCAACCAGATGATTATTCTAGGAAAGGTGATGTTTGTGCTTGCCTTTCAAGCATGCTCTGCGTTTATAAAAGAAGAAACCATCATGAAGGAAGTCTTAAATGAAAGGCTGGCTTCTGCAAGGCATATTTTTGTAAGCTGAAAGATGGCAAACATGTTGCCATCAAAAGAATTGGTGAATTTAGTCGTCAAGTAATAGAGTTCGAAAGAAGAAAAATTGACATTACCTTGTTGAGTAGGCTTCATCATTGCCACCTTGTTCGACTTGAAGGTTTCTTTGATGGCAAAGATGAGCACGAAAAGTTCATCGCTCACACTCCTCGAAAACATTATCAAGTATAAATTACATTCAGATCTTGAATTTTTTTTCTGGCCTTTGTTCTTACTTTTATTCTATTTGAATATTAGAAATGTATCCATCTAGATCTATTGCACGTAGAATTACCTGTTGATGGCTCTATTGTTTCTCTGGGAGTAGCCAAATTCAAGATCATTCATGTGGTACTGAATGTCATATAGGTTGTATTGAAGCAAAGGCATCAAAATTCTTTATATGTCATGCATAGGTTTATCCAGAAACCATGTTTCGGTGTGCATTTTAAGCTACGACAAAGGAAAATTCTTATGGAAATGGTGGAGGTTTTCTTTTTCCTTTAAACCTCTGGGCTTAATAGAAAGCTTTATCTTGTTTGAACGTCTAGTGATTTGTTGGAGTTAGACGTCTGTGGAAGCACGCGAACAGCACAAGGAAGAAGAAGAAGCTTGAAGCACAACACACAAGACTGAATGTATTACTAGAGAATGTACAAAGATAAGTAGCCCATTAGGGCAATAGGCGTATATACAAGCCGGGGGAGAAAAACCTCCTAAAGAGGGAAAAAAGTGCCCCGGCGGTCCTAGAGTGTTCACACACATCACTACCTAAATATATCAACAAATCCCCCTTGGGAGTGATGCGGTGAACAAGGAGCTGGCACTCATGTATAAGGAAGTGCCAAGCTATGTGGAAATCACTCCACAAAAGGAAGTAAGGCCAAAGCTTTGCGGAAAGCTTCAAACTTCTCCCTAGGGAGAGCCTTCGTGAAAAGGTCTGCAATGTTCTCCTGTGTGGGCACATATGCCAAGCTGATCTCCCCAGCAGAGAACCTCTCCCTGACATAGTGATAATGCACCTCAATGTGCTTAGTGCGAGCATGGAACACAGGGTTCCTCGCAACTGCCAATGCGCTCTGACTGTCAGTGAAGATGGTGGTGGCAGAAGACTGGCCAACACCCAAATCAGCCATAAGGCGTCTGAGCCACACACACTCAACAGTCGCTGTGAAAGCTGCCCTATACTCAGCCTCACAACTGGAAGTGGCCAAAGTAGGCTGCTTCTTGCTCAACCAAGATATACATGAGGTACCAAGCATGAAGCAAAAACCACTGGTGGACACACGAGTGTCATAGCAACTAGCCCAATCTGAGTCAGAAAAAGCATGCAAATTTGGCGGTAGTGATCCCCCTTGGGATAAAACAACCCAAGTAGCCGAGTACCACTCAAGTAGCGAAAGATGCGCTTAACCGCTTTCCAATGCGTGACTCCTGGGCAATGCATAAACCTGCTCATCTGTGAGACAGCAAACTGAATATCTGGCCGAGTAATGCATAAGTAAATCAAGCATCCAACAGCGTGCCGATAGAGAACAGCATCAAATGCATCTCCAGCATCATGAAGACTCAATCGTAAACCTGTCTCCATAGGAGTGGCAATAGGCTTACAGTCTTCAAGGCCAAAACGCTGCAAGAATGTGTCAATATATTTCGTTTGACACAAAGCCATTCCACCATCAACTTGCATAAACTGAATGCCCAAATAGTGATGCAAATGCCCCAAATCAGACATCTCAAATGAGGCATGCAAATCAGCCTTGAAATCAGCAATATGCTTCTCAATAGGTCCAGTGAGCAGCATGTCATCAACATAGACAACAATGATCAGAAGCACATCATTAGCACGCTTAACATATAAGGTGCTTTCAGTTGGACTGTTCTCAAAACCATGTGCAATCAGATAGGCATGTATCTTCTCATACCAAGCACGTGGTGCTTGCTTTAAACCATATAATGCTTTCTTTAACCTGCACACCTGGTTTTCATGCCCTTTCTGCACAAAACCACGGGGCTGAAAAACATACACTTCTTCATGCAAGTCACCATTCAGAAACGCTGTTTTAATGTCCAACTGATGTACATTCCAACCATGATGGGCTGCAAGTGCACAAATGCTCCGAACAGTAGTCATACGGCATGTAGGTGCAAAGGTCTCATCAAAATCAATGCCTCTTTCCTGCGCATAACCCTTTGCAACAAGCCTATCCTTATACCTGTCAACTGTACCATCAGGTTTACGCTTCAGCTTGTATACCCACTTAGTGCCAATGGCCTTCTTGCCAGGAGGCAAGTCACATAAAGACCATGTACCATTCTTCATTATAGCATCATATTCAGATTGCATGGCAGCCATCCAATTTTTTGAATTCTGTGCTTCATCAAAGGAGACAGGCTCATTCTCATCACAGAGACTAGACACAGCCATAGCATAGTAATCTGATGCAAAGGAGGCACTATGAGAGCCTGAACGAGTACGATATGACAAAGGTGCATCTAATTTGTTGTCACGCAAAGTCTGCACCAGCCATTTTGGCATTGTTTTTGCCTGTTCAATATCAGCTCTCTCATCAACAAGTGCATCATGTAAATCTGCATTAGAAATAGAATGATCTGCATCATCATATGAAACCTGCAAAGGCTAAGAAGTTGCCTCATTAGGACCAGCACTAGACTATCCACCTGTAAAAAGAGGCATCAACATATCATACATGTCTTTGGAGATAACAGATGTCTCCTTAGTACATGAAAACAATGGCTGAATAGCATCTTCCACAAAGACAATATCACAGCTAATCAGAATGCGTTTAGTCTGTGGATGATACAGACGATAGCCTTTACTTTAAGAACTGTACCCAACAAAAATACATTTTACTTCCTTATCATCCAATTTTCTACGATGTTGCTCAGGCACTAATGCATATGCCAAACAACCAAAAACACGCAGATGAGCAACAGATGGCTTGCGGTCATGCCAAGCCTCATATGGAGTGATAGACTGCAGTGCTTTAGTGGGACACCTGTTCAGTACATATGCTGCACACATGAAAGCCTCAAGCCAAAAACTATGTGGTAAAGCCTGACTTTTGACCATGCACCTCGCCATCTCCATGAGTGACCTGTTCTTTCGTTCAACAACTCCATTTTGTTGAGGTGTATACGGCACTGTACACTGGTGTTTTATCCCACGTTCAGCCAGAAATGCATTAAAATCTGAAGACATATATTCGCCGTCTCGATCAGAACGGAGGGTGCCCATTTTACATGCTGACAGATTTTCAGCCAAAACCAAAAACTGTTTGAAGCACATGAACACTTTGGACTTTGCTTTGAGTGGATATACCCATGCATGCCTCGAAAAAGCATCAATGAAAGTCACGAAGTAAAGGTAATTTCCAAAAGAGGGTGTCTGCATAGGACCACAGACATCACTATGTACAAGCTGCAATTTCTGCGTAGCCCGAACTGAACCATCTTTTGGAAAGGAAGAACGCTGCATTTTGCCCAAAATACAGCCTTCACAAACATGTTTTCCAGGTGCCTCAAGTTTGGGCAAAGAGGACACCATTTCAGATTTCTGCAGGCGTAGCAAACTCGCAAAATTCAGATGACCAAAGCGTGCATGCCAAAGCTTTGCATCTGACATAGCCTGAGAATCATGAACTACACATGCCAAATCATTCACAGATCTTTCATAGTCTATGAGCTTATACAGCCCACGACATAAAATGCCAGAAGCAATAATCACATCGCCATTTGACAGATCATGAACTGTACACCTGTCATCAACAAATTTCACAACCAAGCCAATCTTGGCTAATGCAGAAACTGATAATAGGTTCTTTTTGATCCCTGTCACAAATAGAGCATCTGACAAAGTGAAAGAACTACCATCAGCAGTAGTCAAAATGATCTTACCAACTCCCATAATAGGATAAGAGGAGTTGTTGGCGCATGTAACAGTATTCCCTGTAGGGGCAGGCTCGAGTGAAGAGAAGAAACTACGCTGCGAGGTAATATGTTTGGTCGCCCCAGTGTCAAAATACCAAACATCTGAGTCTACTGTAGACATGCATTGATCATGAGAAGATGGGTCAAAACTGCAAACAGTAGTAAATGCCCATTCTTCTTCCTGCACAAGATTTGCAGACTCTATTTTTGGTGTAGAGGCCTCTGCAACAACCATTCCAGCCTCTTTCTTCTTTGCCTCTTTAGCAGCCAGTTTTGGAGAGTTCTTTATGATATGATCGTTTCCTTTACAGTACTTGCAAAACAATTTTTGCTTTTCTGATTTCTTCTCATCTTTATCCTGGTTCTTCGATTGTGCAGCATTTGCAGATTTCTGCTTACTAGTAGAAGAGCCCCATTTTCCTTTGCCCTTCTGACTAGCCAGGAAAGCTTGATCTGCAACCCGCATAATGGACCTATTCTGCCTGGACTGATCTTCCTGCAATAGAACAGAGACTAACTCCTCAAATGATAAGGCATTCGGATTGCCTTTCCATCAACCGAAGAGTAGAAGCAAAACTCTGATATGAGTCAGGAAGACCATTCAAAACTGTCTGCACAAGTGAGCTATCAGGTATAACCTCATCAGCAGAAATCAACTGTTCCTTCAAATCTTTGATCTTCGTTAGGAAACTGTCCATAGAATCACCTTCATTCATGTGCTCACTCTCCAACTGTTTTCGGAGGTAAGCAACACGAGCCTCATTCCTAGCTTGGTATAATGTGGTAAGTGTATCCCAAGCATCCTTTGCTGTTCTGCAAGAGCGAATGTGAGGAATAATGGCACGTTTGACAGACAAAGCTATCAATGCATATGCCTGGGCATCTCTGCCATCCCAGCGAATCTGTTCTGCAGTAGGTGCAACAGAAACAGCAGCACGAACAGGAATCTGCACAATATCATCTTCGACACCATCTTCATCAGCTCCAGCACCTCCAACACCTGTATTTGCAGTACCTGTAGTTGCAGGTGTAACAGGACGTCTTTCAACACCCTGCACAATGTTCCATAGTCCTTTTGCAACCAATACATGTCGCATCATATAAGCCCATAATGGGTAGTTGGTACCATCCAACTTATCCTCAACAGCCAACATACGGAATACATCACTGCTTTCAGCCATGGCCGGTGACTAAAATAACTTGATGCAGAAAATTGACTGTATCTCAAAAAGTTGAACGGAACTACCCAGACGAGTTCTACTAGACCTATAGCAGACTTCGAGACGCTTAAACTGGCGAACAAAAACTGATATATACCTTTGGCACAAAATGATGAAATAGCCTGCACAAGCGCTGCGATAGTGCGTTCGGAGGCCGAAACGAGCTCAGATCGCGATTTCGACACGCTGAGTATGCTCACCAAAATTCGTGCGATTCTGAGACTGCAAACGGAGGAGTGTCGACGGCGCCCTAGATGAAGCGACGACCTGCTTTGATACCAATTGTTGGAGTTAGACGTCTGCGGAAGCACGCGAACAACACAAGGAAGAAGAAGAAGAAGCTTGGAGCACAACACACAAGAATAAATGTATTACTAGAGAATGTACAAAGATAAGTAGCCCATTAGGGCAATAGGCATATATACAAGCCGGGGGAAAAAAACCTCCTAAAGAGGGAAAAAAGTGCCCCGGCGGTCCTAGAGTGTTCACACACATCACTACCTAAATATATCAACATGATTACATTGAAGTTCAGATTCTACTGCACCTGTATATGATAAATGGAAACTTGCAATATCAATCGTTTGGAAAAGGAGAAACGTTCCACAACCAATAAATTCCAAGACCCACGGACATGTTTATAATATTGTTCGATCACATGTATATACAAAATTTGTGCTTAGTAAATGTGCTTAATTCCTAGTTTATATGTATGTAAATGTGTGAACTTGAAAGAATCGCATGGGAAATAAAGTGAAAAATAATTTAAAAGATATTTCAAGGGAAGGCTTCGAAGTTATAGTGTTGAACTGAAATGTAATGGTTCATTTTGATGCTGTTAAAAACTCTCTGCTTTATCCCAATACCTATGACCTCTTTTTGTATGAAGTTAAATAGTCTACAGGTTTAGAAATGCTGAGCTTAGTGAGCGGAAAGGTTTCTTGTCCTTCCAATTCGTGCATGCTTTTACAATCAACTGTACCCTCTCTCGCGAAGGAAGTTATGGTAAGAATCTTGAAATAACTTCGAAATTTGATTCTGATGGGGAAAAGATGGAAGGTTTTTAGGGCTACGAATGGATAAATTGTCACATACCATCTGATTATCTGACACTTGGTAGTTGTGGATGCATGTTAGGGTAACAGATTCAGCTTGATCAAATCTGTATATCGAATTGATTTGCTCTCTTAATGGCTAACAGATGCTTGCATTGTTCTTTTTTACAGTCTACTATTGAGTTAATTGAATTTAGATGTTCAAGCATGTCTGCAAAGGTGTCTGCACCGGAGAGAAAAAAATTCCTGTTACATCGAGAAGTACGGAGTAGCTTCCTTTGTTGATGCACTTGAGCTACGAAGAAAACTTAGGTGTTATCTTTTGAAGTTTTAAACATGCATATGATTGTCAAACATTTATCAAACAGGATACAACACTATTTCACATAGTAATAAAAAATAGTTCTCAGAACAAGATAAGGATTTTTGTGATGCCCAAAGGCTTATGGTAAATAAATAGTATAAGTAATAGATACTCTATTGAAAGCAGTTCTTCTGAACTAGAATCGTTATTTTCCATATGCTGCTTTAAAGATATTAGAACCAAAGTTAAACCTTTGAAGATTAGCTGGAAACTTGAATACCCACTTCAACACATTAATTATATATATATATATATATATATATATATATATATATATATATATATATATATATATATATATATATATATATATATATATATATATATGTATGTGTGTGTGTGTGTATGTGTATAGTTTTTAGGATGCCCAAGTTTTTAGATCAGGAATCCCTTGGGATACCTTGGCATTTTATATGGCATCAAATGATGCGCCACGTTGTGTTTACGCCTACAGCAATCTCCAATAGAATCTCTTTCAAATGTAGACTTTTATTTCTATGAAGCACATCATATCTCTTGCTGAGATTGCAAAATCTATGGGAATTAGATAAATAACATAGTAAATGAGCGAAATCCTCCATTTACCAAAAAATGCACATTTTCCCACATTGACTTTAGGACATTTTGTCATGCTACCTATCCATAACCGATTATGGATGATTATCCATTGTAGAAATGAGTGTTTGATGGCAACAACAAAGGTCGAGATGCAAAGAAATATGTCTCTCCATTGGTGGGGACTCCAAGACACCTTTCATCTATCATTAAGTTTGTGAAGGACATGAAAAATGCCACACACACTCAATATTCATTGTGAAATCTGCCCTATACTCAGCCTCACAACTAGAATTGGCCACAGTAGATTGCTTCTTACTCAACCAAGATATGCGTGAGCTACGAGGCATGAAGCAAAACCACTAGTGGACACACAAGTGTCATGGCAACCAATCCAATCAGAGTCAGAAAAAGCATGTAGATTTGGCGGTAGTGTTCCCCTTTGAGATAAATCAATCCACGCAGCGAGGTAACACTCAAGTAACGAAAGATGCGATTAACTTCCTGCCTATGCGTGACGCTTGGGCAATGCATAAACTTGCTCATCTGTGAGATAACAAACCGAATTTCTAGTTGAGTAATGTATAAGTAAATCAAGCATGTAATAGCTTCCTCATAGAGAACAACATCATCTCCAACATCATGAAGACTCAATTGTAAACCTATTTCAATAGGAGTGGTAACACGTTTGTAGTCTTCAAGGCCAAAATCCTACATTAACATGTCAATAGTTTTTTTTTTTGTTGACACAAAGCTATTCCACCATCGACTTGTGTAAAGGGAACGCCCAAATAATGATGTAAATGCCCCAAATCTGACATCTCAAATGAGGCATGCAAATCGGCCTTAAAATCAAGATTATGCTTCTCATGAGCACTAGTGAGTAGCATGTCATCAACATAGGCAACAATGATCAGAAGCACATCATTCACATGCTTAACATAGTGATCTCAGTTGGATTGTTCTCAAAACCATGTGTAGTTAGGTAGGCATTTATCTTTTCATACCAAGCATGTGGTGCTTGCTTCAAATCATTTCCCCTTTTTCAACCTGGACACTTTGTTTTCATGCCCTTTCTACAAAAAACCATGGAGCTAAAACATATACACTTCTACATGCAAATGTATATTTTTTAGATCCAAATGATGTACATTCCAAACATGATGAGTTGTAAGTGCACAAATTCTATGAATAGTAGTGTCATTTGGAATGTAGGAGCAAAGATCACATCAACATCAATTCCTTATTCTTGAGCATAACCCTTTGCAACAAGCCTAGCATTCCATCAAGCTTGCACTTTGGCTTGTATACCAACTTAGTGACAATGTCCTTCTTCACAAGAGGGAAGTCACATAAAGACCAAGTACCATTTTTCATAATAGCATCATATTGTGATTGCATAACAACCATACAATTTTTAGAATTTTGTGCTTCATCAAACAAAATGCGCTCATTACATCACAAAGACTAGTGGCACCCATAGCATAGCAATCTAATGCAAAAGAAGCACTATGAGAACTTGAATGAGTATGATATGAGACAGGTGCATCTAATTTTCTATCTCGTACAGTCAACACTAGCCATTTATGCATAGTCTTTGCCTCTTCTATTATAATTCTCTCATCAACAAGTACATCATGTAAATCTACACGAGAAATGGAAAAATCTGCATCATCACATGAAACATGTAAAGGCTAAGAATTTGCCTCATTTGGATCAAAACTAGACTATCCACCTATAAAAAGTGGTAGCAAAGTGTCATACATATCTTTAGATCTGACTGATGTCTCCTTACCACATGAACTTAATGGCTAAAACACATCTTCCACAAAAACAATATCATAGTTGACCAAAATGTGTTAAGTCTGTGGATAAAATTGATGATAGCCTTTGCTTTGGAATTGTACCCAAAAAAGAATATATTTCAATGCTTTATCATCCAATCTATTGCATTGTTTTTTAGGCACTAGTGCATATGCCCAACAACAAAAGACATGTAGGTGAGCAAGAGATGGCTTGGGACCATGCCATGCCTCATATGGGTTGATAGGATATAATGTTTTAGTGGGAGACCTATTAAGTACATATGCTACACAAAGAATAGCCTCATAGATTTTTCATAGACTATGAGCTTATACAACCCACGACATAAAAATCTAGAAGAAATAATGACATTGCCATTTGACAAATCATGAACTGTACATCTCGCATCATAAATTTCACAACCAAGCCGATCTTAGGTAATGCTAAAACTGAAAATGGTTTTTTGTTGATCTCTGGCATAAATAAAGCATCCAAAAATGTAAAAGAACTACCGTCAATAGTAGTCAGAATGATCTTACCAACTCCCATGATAGAATAAGAAGAGTTGTTGGTGTGATAGTATTCTATGTAGGGACAAGCTCAAGTGAAGTGAATATCTATTCTACAAGGTAATATGTTCGGTTGCCCCACTATCCAAGTACTAGACATTTGAGTCTGGAGACATACATTGTTCATGAGAAGATGGGTCATAAGTGAAAACTATCATAAATGTTTAGTCTTCATTCTGCACAAGATTACTAGACTCTGTTTTAGGTGTAGAGGCCTCTTCAACCACCTTTCCAACATTCTTTTTTCTTTGCCTCTTTTTTAGAAAATGTTGGATAGCTCTTTATGAAATGATAATTTCCTTTATAGTATTTGCAAAACAATCTCTACTTTTCAGTTTTATTCTCTTCTCTATCATCCTTTTTTTATTGTGGAGAATTACAAGTTTTTTCTTAGTTGTAGATGAGCTCCATTTACCTTAGCCCTTTTGACTAGCTAGGAAGGCTTGATCTACAACACACATAATGGACTTGTTCTACCTAGACTAATCTTCATGCAACTAAACAAACACAAACTCCTCAAGTGTTAAAGGAATTTTGATTGCCGTTCATCATCAATCAAAGAGTAGAAGAAAAACTCTGATACGAATTTGAAAGAACAGTGAGAAGAGTCTGCACAAGTGAACTATCAAGCAAGAATTCATGTGGAGAAATCAAATCCTCCTTCAAATCTTTGATCTTTGTCAAAAACTATCCATGGAACCTTCTTCATTCATGTGCTCAGTCTCCAAATGTTTTTGAATGTAAGTAACGGGAGCCTCATTCCTTGCGTTGTCAGATGGATTTCCTCACTTGAGTTAATCTATGAAAAAATAAAAATGTTTTGATTCAAAGTTGATTAGTCGATATCTCATATTTTTTAATGCATTGATTTCAAATGACTAATTTTTTCTCTTGGGTACCTCCAGGAGAGAAGAAAATATATTTAGAATCGAGGATTAATTGAACCCTTACTTGGGCTCTTCATTTTTATGTTCATTTATATGTTTATGAGATTACTTAGTGATTTTATGTATGTCCATGACCATATGAGGATAACTATGAATAGATATTTATATGTGCCCATGATTATCGGGTTGTAAATCTATAGTTATGTGAATCCACTTAATTATGTATGTGTTTATGTGCGTATGAATGTGAATGTGAATGTGAATTAGGTTTTATGTCATATGTATGTGTTTGCATATATATACTTATATATATATATATATATATATATATATATATATATATATATATATATATATATATATATATATATATATATATATATATATGTGCTCCTATATCTATGTGTTTATGAAATTTTACTTACCTAAGCATGGGTATAAATGCGGATTTATTATATATGTGGGTACATTTAGCCCATGAATTGTTTAGTTTTCTATAAGTGCACATATATATGCATGTGTTAATATTTAAGTACGTGCCTATGTGTTAGAACTATAAGGTTTAATATATGTGTGTGATATGGGATTGTTCTATGTGATTAAACTCATACTGCATGGACTTTATATGCATATCTTCATGTGCACTAACCCAAAGTTCCTACTTATATATATCACCTAAGAACATCAATTATATATAGGTTAATACTTATAAATATCCTACGTTTGGCTTAATAATGTATATATATATATATATATATATATATATATATATATATATATATATATATATATATATATATATATATACATATATATATATATATATATATATATATATATATATATATATGTAATCTTTATTATAGTGTTTAATATCTTCAAAAATACTTTAGTATTTATTCAATGAATAATAAAAAATGATTTTTTAAACAATATAGTAAATATTTGATTATTATTGAATTACCTAGTCTATGTGTGTGTATGTTAAGTCCTACTATTAGTTAAGTCCTACGTGCAGCTAATTTAGTAAATAGAATGCATGAGTTAAATAAGTTGTGTATTAGTTAAGAAACACAATGCATGCACTCGTATGAATATATATATACAAGATGTTAATGATGGATTTGCTTAATCGTCGCTTGCAAGTATGTTAACCAAGAGAGAGAGAGAGAGATCTTCAGATTCCTTCCCCTCCTTCCTCCATCGATATGCTGCAGACAAGCATGGATAGAGTGCGTGCACACACGAGGCACAAACAAGAAAAGCGAGAGAGACTGCTTCTGCCTTCCTCTCACCTCCATCTTGCTTTCCCCTTCTCCTCCATCATGGTGCCCACGCAGGCCAGTAGTAAGAGAGAGAGAGACATGAAGATGAAAGACACCGCCATATCGAGGAGAGAGAGATAGAAATAGTTTACCCTATAGCACAAGAGAGAGAGAGGTGGAGATCGCATGGTAGATCATCAGTGGAAGAGAATTGTTCAGATCAATTTTGGGCACAGATTGGGAGTGAATGACGTAGACAAAGAGAGAGAGGAACACTGTTGTAGATTTGTCGACCCACAGAGATTGATGGAGGCACACAAAGAGAGAGAGGTAGAGAGAGGCAAAAGAGAAAGAGAAAGAGAGAGGGAGAGAGAGAGAGAGAGAGAGAGAGAGAGCGTCTTTCTCCCCCCTTCATCCTTGGTGGAAGATGTCAGATGACGCGCAAAGATGGTGATCCGACATGCATAGAGAGGGACAAAGAGAGAGAGAGAGAGAGAGAGAGAGAGAGACAGAGAGAGAGAGGAGGGAGGAGAGAGAGAGAGAGAGAGAGAGATAAAACCATTACTTCCCCCCTCTTCATTCCTGTAGTGCGATCAAAGACAGGCAGAGAAAGGCACGGGAGGGAGAGAGAGAGAGAGAGAGAGAGAGAGAGAGAGAGAGAGAGAGAGAGAGAGAGAGAGAGAGAGAGAGAGAGAGAGAGAGAGAGAGAGAGGGAGAGAGAGAGAGAGAGAGAGAGAGAGAGAGAGAGAGAGAGAGAGAGAGAGAGAGAGAGAGAGAGAGAGAGAGAGAGAGAGAGAGAGAGAGAGAGAGAGAGAGAGATAGAGAGAGAGAGAGAGAGAGAGAGAGAGAGAGAGAGGGAGGGAGGGAGGGAGGGAGGGAGGGAGGGAGGGAGGGAGGGAGGGAGGGAGGGAGGGAGGGAGGGAGGGAGGGAGGGAGGGAGGGAGGGAGGGAGGGAGGGAGGGAGGGAGGGAGAGAGAGAGAGAGAGAGAGAGAGAGAGAGAGAGAGAGAGAGAGAGAGAGAGAGAGAGAGAGAGAGAGAGAGGGAGGGAGGGAGGGAGGGAGGGAGGGAGGGAGGGAGGGAGAGAGGGAGGGAGGGAGGGAGGGAGGGAGGGAGGGAGGGAGGGACGGAGGGAGGGAGAGAGAGAGAGAGAGAGAGAGAGAGAGAGAGAGAGAGAGAGAGAGAGAGAGAGAGAGAGAGAGAGAGAGAGAGAGAGAGAGAGAGAGAGAGAGAGAGAGAGAGAGAGAGAGAGAGAAAACTATTACCTCCCCCCTCTTCATTCCTATATGGCGATCAGAGACGGGCAGAGAAAGGCTAGGGAGGGAGAGAGAGAGAGAGAGAGAGAGAGAGAGAGAGAGAGAGAGAGAGAGAGAGAGAGAGAGAGAGAGAGAGAGAGAGAGAGAGAGAGAGAGAGAGAGAGAGAGAGAGAGAGAAACTATTACCTCCCCCCTCTTCATTCCTATATGGTGATCAGAGACGGGCAGAGAAAGGCTAGGGAGGGAGAGAGAGAGAGAGAGAGAGAGAGAGAGAGACAGAGAGAGAGAGAGAGAGAGAGAGGAGAGAGAGAGAGAGACAGAGAATATGCATGTTGCATAAGCATGCATGAATGCATGTGTGCATGTGCATATGTAGAGCATGTGCATATGTAGAGCATGTGCATATGCAATGTAAGTATGCATATGTATGTGTAATGCACGTAAGCTTGTGTATGTATGCGTAAAGCATATGCATAAGTGTATGATGTGAGAAAATATGATATAGTGTTATGCATGTATATGCATGTGAATGTGTGAGATGAATTTGCATGTATGCATGTATTTGTGAGTGCATGTGTGCATGTATGTTAGCATATGTAGTGTGCATGTGCTTGTATGTGAAGAATGATGTGCGTGTGTGCATGTATGTTAGCATATGTAGTGTGCATGTGCTTCTATGTGATGAATGATGTGCATGTGTGCATGAGAGAAATGTGTGCATGTATGCATGAACGATAAGTGACATATGCATATATGTTAGAGATATATGCATATATGTTAGAGATGTATGCATATATGTTAGAGAAGTATGCATATATGTTAGGATGTGAGCATAAGTGCATGTGCATATGTAATGTAAGTAGGCATGCATATGTATAATGTATGTATGCATAAGAGAGTTGATATATGTATAAATGTATATTGAATGTATGCATGTATATGTGAGTGCATGCACACGTATGTTAGAAGTATGATACTTTTGTATGCATGTGTATGCATGAGAGCTATGATGCATAGGTATGCATATGAAATGTAAGCATGTATGTTAGAGAAAGATGCATATATATGTTTGCATGTATGCATATGCATGTATGCTAGATGTATCTGCGTGCATGTATATCTAAGTATGATGTGTGCATGTGTATGTATGCATAAGTGCATATGTATGTGATGGATGCATATGCATGAGTATATGTGTATGTAAGTAAGAGTGCACGTATGCATATGTATTATGCATGTGTATGCATGTGAAGTGTGATGCATTTATGGATGTGTAGGTATTATAAGTATGATAAGTGTATGCATGAGCATGTAAGTGAATGATGTTTACATATGCATGTATGTTAGATGTATATGCATGCATGAGTGATGATGCATGAGTGATGATGCATGAATGCATGATGCATGTGTATGCAAGTAAATGTATACATGAATGGAAGAATGCATATGTATGTGTAATCATATATCTATGCATAAACACATTTGCATGAGTGCATGTGAGAGTGCATGTACATATTAAGTCAGTACATATGCAAGTGAGTGAAGCATGAGTGTATGCATATGATATAATGCATGTGCATATGATATAATGCATGTGCATATGAAAGAGTGTATGTGTATAAATGAAGTAGGTAGTGACATGATTAAGTGTATATGCATGTGTGAAGAATGTGTATATGCCTATATGATGTAGATGTGTGCATAAGTTAAATATATATGTTTACTTGTGCATAAATGCATTATAAATATAAATGAGATTGCATTAGAAGTACATGTTACTGTATGAATATGCATGTTAAAGATAATATTTGTATGTAAGCATATGAAATAAATTTATTTATATGAGAATGTATGTGATGTGTAGTTATAGATACATAAGAGGGTTAATTAATATGTGTTAGCATATATTTTAATTATGTTAAGTATTGAATGCTAGATTTATAAATGAGTATTTTATATTCATGAAAACATACTTATGGGCTTTACGGTTGTCTGCGGATCATTGTGAAGAAAACTTAACGAGCACTGAAGAGGATTTGATGAGATTTTACAAGATAGAAGCTGCTTTTATGTTGCTAATTTTAATTCATTATATGATATTTTGAATTATTAAGCTTTTGTATAGGAATATTTTCTAAAAGCTGTATTAGAAGTTTTTACAAGCATTTGTATAAGTCTAGATTTGATTCTAAAGTTTTAGCACTTTCATTATATAGTTTAATTAAATTCTTATATTGCACTCTCTTATGTCTGAAACTTTAGCATCTACAAGCAAGTCTGTTACTAAAAAGAAAGAATTAGATAATTCTTTTGGCCGAAGAAGAACTTATCTGTACAGCATATCAAAATGCTAGAAATGCACTTTTATATGAATATTAGTTTTTTAGATTGAACTTAAATAGATTATAAAACTCTAACTTTTAACTCCCAAACACTAAAAACCCAACCTAAATCCTGAAGCATACTAAGAAACACCTAGCGTGTAGTCACACAATGAGGTTAGTGTGAATCTATTTGGATGAGCGTGAGCCTCCCTTCACACCCCTCTACAATACATTGGTGAACTGGACGTGAAAACAAACAGCACTGCAACTCAGGTACGTATAGTTTTTACTTGCTTACATATGCACTGACGAAGTTAGCAAATAGTCGCCGGCTTCTTCTTCCATGTGAGCGGCAGCTTGATTCTAAAACCTTATATTTTCCTAGGTGTTGAGGGCTGATCATATATGGTCTGAGCGCCTCCATGGAAATTGGCAAGTGGTTATCCTCTTCTCGCCACCCCTCTCATCGACATCTAAAGTGAAGACGTTTGCACATATTCATTCAAAAGATTTTGATGTATTAGAATTTGATCAACTCAAATTGTATAAAGTTTACACACACATTCACTTTGAGCCTCTTCATTGAGCCATATTTCAGGTATTGATCTATCTTTTGAGACTTATCTTTATTGAATTTCAATGGGCAAGAAGAAGGTAGTTCTGGTTTCTATTACTTGATAAACTTAGTGAGTTTTCCAATTCAAATCATGTGATGTGTGGTATTTTAAAGGAATTTCTTACAAATTTAAAGATCCAAATTGATGAATCGACCAAACAAGTAAATGAGTTACCTAGATATAAATGAAATCATAAACATGAAACTCTAAGCCTATCTACAAAATTGGATGATAGAGGTCATATATTTGAACATTAGAGATCCATCCATACGGCTATGCATAGGAAAATGAAACGTCCAACAAGATGCTTTTGGTGTGATCAGTTAAGTCATGCGTATGATGCTTGTCTTTCTTATGATGATGCATGTAAATTACACTTAGTCACTACAAATGACCTTAAGATTTGTGACTTCCAAACCCAACTACCTTTGCATTTAAACTTAGGTAGAGGAAGGATGAGAGAATACTTTGACCAAACTAAATTTAGACCTAAATCATGTAACAAAATTCAAACACAATGGAGAACTAAGAGCTATGATGAGAAAAAAAAGCCATATGAATTAAAATCTATGAACAAATTTGAAGGTCAAGGTACATGCTTTGACAATGATCAAAATCTTCTAAAACCAAAATTTATAAGTAACACTGATGATGAAATTTAAATCTCTTGATAAAAAATATGATCAAAGTACATTGAACATGATTGATAAAGATGAATATGCAAATATAAAGAACGATGAAAATGAAGTTCAAAAATCAATAAAAGTTGATGAAAGAGAAGACATATATATTATGAATGATGAACTTGAAATCTTAGAGAATGAGAATGGTTGTGATCAAGATAAATTTGATGACTTAAAAGTTCAACCATATGATGATAAAAATATTCATACTAAATTTGATAATGACAAAGACATTAGGAAATGGGTACAAGAGGCTATTCTGAACATTGAGCAAAATACCAAAAACTCTTCTAAACTTATGAAAAAGAGAAAAAAGATTTTGAGAGAATAATTTTGTGATTTTTTATGAAATTTTGAGTGAAGGTAAATAGTTTCAACTTTTAATGACTTTATACACTCCTTGATGCATTGATTAATATTTCTATGAAATTTTTGCAAAAAGAGATAGATTTAAACCTATGTTTTGATTTAATGCTTAATGAATTTGTAAATTGAATGCTTAATGAATTTGTATTTTGTGTTGGAGTTAGATGTCTGTGGAAGCACGCGAACAGCACAAGGAAGAAGAAGAAGCTTGGAGCACAACACACAATACTGAATGTATTACTAGAGAATGTACAAAGATAAGTAGCCCATTAGGGCAATAGGCGTATTTACAAGCTGGGGGAAAAAACCTCCTAAAGAGGGAAAAAAGTGCCCCGGCGGTCCTAGTGTGCACACATCACTACCTAAATATATCAACAAATCCCCCCTGGGAGTGATGCGGCGAACAAGGAGCTAGCACTCATGTATAAGGAAGTGCCAAGCTATGTGGAAATCACTCCACAAAAGGAAGTAAGCCCAAAGCTTTGCGGAAAGCTTCAAACTTCTCCCTAGGCAGAGCCTTTGTGAAAAGGTCTGCTATGTTCTCCTACGTGGGCACATATGCCAAGCTGATCTCCCCAGCAGAGAACCTCTCTGTGACATAATGATAATGCACCTTAATGTGCTTCGTGCGAGCATCGAACACAGGGTTCCACGCAACTGCCAATGCGCTCTGACTGTCAGTGAGGATGGTGGTGGCAGAAGATTGACCAACACCCAAATCAGCCATAAGGCGTCTGAGCCACACACACTCAACGATAGGTGTGAAAGCTGCCATATACTCAGCCTCACAACTCGAAGTGGCCACAGTAGGCTGCTTCTTGCTCAACCAAGATATACATGAGCTACCAAGCATGAAGCAAAAACCACTGGTGGACACACAAGTGTCATAGCAACCAACCCAATCTGAGTCAGAAAAAGCATGCAAATCTCGCAGTAGTGATCCCCCCCTTGGGATAAAACAACCCAAGTAGCCGAGTACCACTCAAGTAGCGAAAGATGTGCTTAACCGCCTTCCAATGCGTGACTCCTGGGCAATGCATAAACCTGCTCATCTGTGAGACAGCAAACGGAATATCTGGCCAAGTAATGCATAAGTAAATCAAGCATCCAATAGCTTGCTGATAGAGAACAGCATCAAATGCATGTCCAGCGTCATGAAGACTCAATCGTAAACCTGTCTCCATAGGAGTGGCAATAGGCTTAGAGTCTTCAAGGCCAAAACGCTGCAATAATGTGTCAATATATTTCATTTCACACAAAGCCATTCCACCATCAACGTGCATAAATTGAATGCCCAAATAGTGATGCAAATGCCCCAAATCGGACATCTCAAATGAGGCACGCAAATCAGCCTTAAAATCAACAATATGCTTCTCAATAGGACTAGTGAGCACCATGTCATCAACATAGACAACAATGATCACAAGCGCATCATTAGCACGCTTAACATATAAGGTGCTTTCAGTTGGATTGTTCTCAAAACCATGTGCAATCAGATAGGCATGTATCTTCTCATACCAAGCACGTGGTGCTTGCTTTAAACCATATAATGCCTTCTTTAACCTGCAAACCTGGTTTTCATGCCCTTTCTGCACAAAGCCACAGGGCTGAAAAACATACACTTCTTCATGCAAATCACCATTCAGAAACGCTGTTTTAATGTCCAACTGATGTACATTCCAACCATGATGGGCTACAAGTGCACAAATGCTCCGAACAGTAGTCATACGGCATGTAGGTGCAAAGGTCTTATCAAAATCAATGCCTGTTTCCTGTGCATAACCCTTTGCAACAAGACTAGCCTTATACCTGTCAACTGTACCATCCAGTTTACGCTTCAGCTTGTATACCCACTTAGTGCTAATGGCCTTCTTGCCAAGAGGCAAGTCACATAAAGACCAAGTACCATTCTTCATTATAGCATCATATTCAGATTGCATAGCAGCCATCCAATTTTTTGAATTTTGTGCTTCATCAAAAGAAACAGGCTCATTCTCATCACAGAGACTAGACGCAGCCATAGCATAACAATCTGATGCAAAGGAGGCACTATGAGAGCCTGAACGAGTACGATATGACAAAGGTGCATCTAATTTGCTGTCACACAAAGTCTGCACCAGCCATTTTGGCATAGTTTTTGCCTGCTCAATATCAACTCTCTCATCAACAAGTGCATCATGTAAATCTGCATCAGAAATGGAATGATTTGCCTCATCATATGAAACTTGCAAAGGCTGAGAAATTGCCTCATTAGGACCAGTACTAGACTACCCACTTGTAAAAAGAAGCATCAAAGTATCATACATGTCTTTGGAGCTCACAGATGTCTCCTTAGTACATGAAAGCAATGGTTGAATAGCATCTTCCATAAATACAACATCACGGCTAACCAGAATGCATTTAGTCTGTGGATGATACAGATGATAGCCTTTACTTTCAGAATTGTACGCAACATAAATACATTTTACTGCCTTATCATCCAATTTTCTACTATGTTGTTCAGGCACTAGTGCATATGCCAAACAACCAAAAACACGAAGATGACCAACAGATGGCTTGCGGTCATGCCAAGCCTCATATGGAGTGATAGATTGTAGCGCTTTAGTGGGATACCTGTTCAGTACATATGCTGCACACATGAGAGCCTCAAGCCAAAAACTATGTGGTAAAGCCTCACTCTTGACCATGCACCTCGCCATCTCCATGAGTGACCTGTTCTTTCGTTCAGCAACTCCATTCTGTTGAGGTGTATACGGCACTGTACACTGGTGTTTATCCCACGTTCAGCTAGAAATGCATTAAAATCAGAAGACATATATTCCCCCCCTCGATCAGAACGGAGGGTGCCCATTTTACATGCTAACAGATTTTAAGCCAAAACCAAGAACTGTTTGAAGCACATGAACACTTCGGACTTTGCCTTCAATGGATATACCCATGCATGCTTGGAAAAATCATCAATGAAAGTCACGATGTAAAGATAGTTTCCAAAAGAAGGTGTCTACATAGGACCACAGACATCACTATGTACAAGCTGCAATTTCTGCGTAGCCCAAACTGAACCATCTTCTGGAAAGGAGGAACGCTGCATTTTGCCCAAAATACAGCCTTCACATACATGTTTTCCAGGTGCCTCAAGTTTGGGCAAAGAAGACACCATATCAGATTTTCGCAGGCGTAGCAAATTAGCAAAATTTAGATGACCAAAGCGTGCATGCCAAAGCTTTGCATTTGACATAGCCTGAGAATCATGAACTGCACATGCTGAATCATTCACAGATCTTTCATAGTCTATGAGCTTATACAGCCCACGACATACAATGCCACAAGCAATAATAACATCATCATTTGACATATCATGAACTGTACATCTGTCATCAACAAATTTCACAACCAAGCCAATCTTGGCTAATGCAGAAACTGATAACAGATTCTTCTTGATCCCTGGCACAAATAAAGCATCTGACAAGGTGAAAGAACTACCATCAGTAGTAGTTAGAATGATCTTACCAACTCCCATAACAGGATAAGAGGAGTTGTTGGCGCATGTGATAGTATTCCCTGTAGGGGCAGGCTCGAGTGAAGAGAAGAAACTGCACTGCGAGGTAATATGTTTGGTCGCCCCACTGTCAAAGTACGAAACATCTGAGTCTACTCCAGACATGCACTGATCATGAGAAGATGGGTCAAAACTGCAGACAGTAGTAAACGCCCATTCTTCTTCCTGCACAAGATTTGCAGACTCTGTTTTTGGTGTAGAGGCCTCTGCAACAACCATTCCAGCCTCTTTCTTCTTTGCCTCTTTAGCAGCCAGTTTTGGATAGTTCTTTATGATATGATCATTCCCTTTACAGTACTTACAAAACAATTTCTTCTTTTCTAATTTTTTCTCATCTTTGTCTTGGTTCTTTGAATGTGCAGCATTTGCAAATTTCTGCTTACTAGTAGAGGAGCTCCATTTTCCTTTGCCCTTCTGACTAGCCAGGAAAGCTTGATCTGCAACACGCATAATGGACCTGTTCTGCCTGGACTGATCTTCCTGCAACTAAACACAGACTCACTCCTCAAATGACAAGGCATTTGGATTGCCTTTCATCATTAACCGAAGAGTAGAAGCAAAACTTTGATATGAATCAGGAAGACCATTCAGAACGGTCTGCACAAGTGAGCTATCTGGTATAACCTCGTCAGCAGAAATCATATAACCTCGTCAGCAGAAATCAATTGTTCCTTCAAGTCTTTGATCTTTGTTAGGAAACTATCCATGGAATCACCTTCATTCATGTGCTCACTCTCCAACTATTTTCGGAGATAAGCAACACGAGCCTCATTCCTAGCTTGGTACAATGTGGTAAGTGTATCCCAAGCATCCCTAGCTATTCTGCAAGAGCGTATGTGAGGAATAATGGCATGTTTGACAGACAAAGCTATAAATGCATGTGCCTGGGAATCTCTGCCATCCCAACGAATCTGCTCTGCAGTAGGTGCAACAGAAACAGTAGCACGAATAGGAATCTGCAGAATATCATCTTCGACACCATCTTCATCAGCTCCAGCACCTGTATTTGCAGTACCTGTCGTTACAGGTGTAACAAGACATCTTTCAACACCCTGCACAATGTTCCACAATCCTTTTGCAACCAATACATGTCGCATCATATAAGCCCATAATGGGTAGTTGGTACCATCCAACTTATCCTCAATAGCCAACATACGGAATACATCACTGCTTTCAGCCATGGCCGGTGACTAAAATACCTTGATGCAAAAAATTGACTGTATCTCAAAAAGTTGAACGGAACTGCCCAGACGAGTTCTGCTAGACCTGTAGCAGACTTCGAGATGCTTAAACTGGCGAACAGAAACTGGTATATACCTTTGGCACAAAAAGACAAAATAGCCTACACAAGCACTATGATAGTGCGTTTGCAGGCTGAAACGAGCTCAAATCGTGATTTCGGCACCATAGAGCGAAGAAGTTTTGATCTCGGAAACACGGTGAGTATGCTCACCAAAAATCGTGCGATTCTGAGACTCCAAACAGAGGAGTGTCGATGGAACCCTAGAAGAAGCGACGACCTGCTCTGATACCAATTGTTGGAGTTAGATGTCTATGGAAGCACCCGAACAGCACAAGGAAGAAGAAGAAGCTTGGAGCACAACACACAATACTGAATGTATTACTAGAGAATGTACAAAGATAAGTAGCCCATTAGGGCAATAGGCGTATTTACAAGCCGGGGGAAAAAACCTCCTAAAGAGGGAAAAAAGTGCCCCGACAGTCCTAGTGTGTTCACACACATCACTACCTAAATATATCAACATTTTGATGCTTGGTAAATCTATTAAAGGTTTATGAAAAAGCTTTGCATTATGATTTTCTTGAACAAAAATATGCTGAAAAATATAGAACTAAAATGTTTTAATTGCATTATGATTTGTTCGAAACAAAAATATAGTTGAAAATATACGAGTAATATGTTTGCAAATTATTATGAACAATATGATCTACTTTAACTAAAATTATGATGAAAAAGATGATAAAATATGATGTAAATATGATTTTTCTTTTGATAAAACTATGATGATGAAAATTATAATGATGAATATTATGAATAATATGATTCTCTTACTAAACATTATGATGAAAAAGATGATATTCTTCTAGAAAACAAAAAGATGACAAAATATAATGCTCATATAATTTTCTTCTCTTTGCATTTGATAAACATACGATAAAAATAATGATGAATATGAGGAATAATATGATTTTCTTTTATCAACATTATGATGAAAAATATGACAAAATATGATACAAATATGATTTTCCTTTTCATAGTTGATAAAACTATGATAAAAATTATGATGATAAAACAATGATGAAAATTATGAAGATGAATATGCTAAACCATATGAGTTTCTTTTACGAGAATTATGATGATGATTATGATAAAATTATGATGCAATATTATTGATGATGAAAATTTATTTTCTTGTAGCAACTAGTTTATGATTACTAACAGGAGTTGAAGATGAGGTGAGCAGATAAATTAAAGATTTTTTATGCCAAATTTATGATGAATTTGAAGACGAATGCATATGACTTTCTCCCTCAAGAAAAAGGTAAATTATGAATATGGGAGTTCTAATTTCTCCCTCAACAAAAAGGTAAATTACGAATATGGGAGTTCTACTTTCTCCCTCAACAAAAAAAGGTAAATTACGAATATGGGAGTTCTACTTTCTCCCTCAACAAAAAGGTAAATTATAAATATGGGAGCTCTACTTTCTCCCTCAACAAAAAGGTAAATTACGAATACGGGAGTCCTACTTTCTCCCTCAACAAAAAGGTAGATTACGAATGGGAGTTTCAACTTTCTCCCTCAACAAAAAGGTAGATTATGAACGGGAGTTTCTACTTTCTCCCTCATCAAAAAAGTAAGTTATAAATGGGAGTTTCTACTTTCTCCCTCAACAAAAAGGTAGATAATGAATGGGAGTTTCTACTTTCTCCCTCAACAAAAAGGTAGATTACGAATGGGAGTTTTTACTTTCTTCCTCATCAAAAAAGTAAGTTACGAATGGAAGTTTCTACTTTCTCCCTCAACAAAAAGGTAGATAAGAATGGGAGTCTCTACTTTATCCCTCAACAAAAAGGTAGATTATGAATGGGAGTTTCTACTTTCTCCCTCAACAAAAAGGTAGATTACGAACGGAAGTTTTTACTTTATCCCTCATCAAAGAAGTAAGTTACGAATGGGAGTTTCTACTTTCTCCCTCCACAAAAAGGTAGATTATGAATGGGAGTTCCTACTTTCTCCCTCAACAAAAAGGTAGATTACGAATGGGATTTTTTACTATCTCCCTTATAAAAGAATGTAAGTTACGAATGGGAGTTTTTACTTTCTCCCTCATCAAAAAAGTAAGTTATGAATATGGGAGTTTCTACTTTCTCCCTCAACAAAAAGGTGGATTACGAATATAGGAGTTTCTACTTTCTCCCTCAACAAAAAGGTAGATTACGAGTATGGGAGTTTCTACTTTCTCCCTCAACAAAAAGGTAGATTACGAACGAATGGGAGTTTTTTTACTTTCTCCCTCATCAAAATAGTAAAGTATGAATTACACCTACAACAAGAACATTATGAAAAATGAATAATGGTTTTTTTGAGCTATGCATATCATTTTTCATTTTACATGTGATACACGTATGATGAAAATGATGATGAATATGATGAACAATATGAGTTTCTTTTACTAGTATTATGATAATAATAAGATATGATGATAATTATGATACAATTTATGATGCAATATAATTGATGATGAATATTCTCGAAAGATATCATTCATCATATGTTGGAAAACAGCTGGAGCATTTGTAAGACCGAATGGCATAACTACATATTCAAAATGCCCATACCTTGTTCGAAATTTTGTCTTCCATTCGTCTCCCTCTCTGATCCTGACAAGATTGTAAGCTCCTTGAAGGCATTCCCAGAGCTGTGATATGAGTGGTAGAGGGTATCTATTTTTTATAGTGACTTTATTCAATCCACGATAGTCTACACACATCCGAAGACTCCCATCCTTCTTCTTTACAAATAGAATCGGAGCTCCTGCCAGAGACTTCGAGTGTTTGATAAACCCCTTTGCTAGATTCTCATCAATGTTCTTGCGTAGTTCTGTAAATTCTTCTGGGGATAGTCTGTAGATTGGTCCAAAGGGTGGTTATGCTCCCTCTTGAAGATCTATGGGGCAATCGTAAGGTCTATGCTCTGAGAGGATATCTGCATTCTTCTTTTCAAAAACATCTCCAAAGCCTTTGTACTGATTGGGTAGTTGTACTGGATCATCTTTCTTGGATTCTTGAGCTGGTATGGCATAGATCATATATGTAGGTTCCTTCCTTACTACATGTATGAAGGCTTTGGCTCCGACATATGTTGGGTTCTTTTGGATATCTCGATGAGTGATTTTATTCTTTTCCCAATTAATGTCTGGATTATGCTTCTTTAACCAGGGCATTCCAATGATAACTAGATGTACTGGGCTTGATATTACATTGAAACATATATGGGATTCATGGTCACCGAGGTGTACTCTTAATGGTGTGGTTTCCATGGTTATATTCCCAAATGCTAGAGGTCGTCCATCTACTACTTCAGCTACTACTAGTTTGTTCTTCCAAAGTACAGGAATTCCATGTTTCTTAACCAATCCTTCATCGATGAAACATGAGGAGGCTCCTGAATTTACTAGGGCTGTAAGGGAAAGGGTCTTCTTGGGCATGATTAACTTGACAGGTGCAAGAAATGTTTCTATGGGTATAATTGGAATTATGAGACCCTTTCTTATATCATGGTCCGGCTACAAGGTCTCTTTTACAACTGGACTTCCTCGTTTCCCTGCTCTACAAGGGTGGCTGCGAATCTGGAGTTTGTTCTCTTTTTTGGACAATTAATTGCAATATGTCCAGGGTTTCCATAGTAAAGGCATAACTTATTAACTCTCCTTCTCTGTTTCTCTTCTAGTGTTAAAGGCTAAAACCTAGTTACATCTATTTGCATAGGTTCAGGCATGGATTCATCTTTAGTAGTCCGTTGGAAAGGTTTCCACTAGCGAGGTCTTCCTTCTACTTGTTTCTCTTGTTTCCTTTCAAAAAGTGGGTTATCACATTGAATAGCTTGCATGATATATTCATTCAATGTTTTAACCTCTCGCATTGTGAGCAACATGTCCTTCACATCATCTCTTAAACCCCATCTAAATTGGCTTATGAAATAATCTTCATGCCAAGTGAGATCACATATCAACTGCCTAAATTCAGATGCATAGGTAGAGGCAGGGCGGTTACCTTGACGTACCTTTTGAAGTTTTGTTTCTGCTACTCGACTTGTATCTGCATCTCCAAATGTGGCGGAGAGTTCTCGAAGAAATCCCTCATAGTCCTGAAGTACTGCCATGTTCTTCTCCAAGATTGGTGCAAACCATGATAATGCTTGGCCACAGAGCAAGGTTCCAATAAACCTAACCTTGGATGCCTCGTCAGGGTATCTATGTGGTTGCATACGGATGTACAATTCAACTTGTTGGAGAAATCCACGAAACTTTGTGTGATCCCCATCAAACTTTTATGGCATGCAAATCTTGGGTTCCTTCATAAATGATGTACTAGGCCGTTGATTCACTTGAATACTCCCTTGATTTGCTTTTAGACTCCTGGTTTGTTCTTGTAATTCTTGGAGGAGTGCACCTACATGCATTGGATGTCCCATCTTGACTTGTGTCTGTCGATGACTTAGGTCTTCGACTTGTTGTTGGAGACTTTGAAGTGATGCTACGATCTGTTCATAAGTGTTCTCCATGATGTCTGGTCTTGGATAGAAGATAGTCTTGCCAAAATGTCAGGGGAGCACTAGATTGTGCTCTCTGACTACAGTAGACAAGATTTTTGAAATACACTTATGATTACAAGAACACCCATGTAGGGAAAATGATATAAGAATATGTGACTGATACAAGATGTCCCACAACCCGGCACCAATAGGTATGGAAAACTGGACTAGAGATGATACAGGAGATCCCACAACCCGGGATCGTAAGTATGAGATAAGATATCTGGATTACAAGAACTCCCTTCTGGGAGATGAACTGGATACACAAAAGAACTCGATAGGATCTCGTACTACGAGATTACAAGGGGACAAGATAGGATGTCCAAGAACTAGACTGGAACAAGGAACAAGACAAGAACTACAACTGGAACTTGAAGAGTACTTACTTGGCGGCCATGACTCCTAGAGCTCCCAAGAGTGGTATTGGCAAGACTGATTATGAATGTGGCCAACCCCTGCTTATATAGGTTTCCCAAGGGCGGTTCTAGGGCGGTTACGAATTGATGATGTCATTGATGATATCATCAATTCGTAGCATGGTCTCTGGATGTCAGAATCAAGCAAGAAGACAGTCAATCTTAGGGTTTTGGCACGTTCCGGACGCAATGGAAGCATTAGCTTCTCCAAATTCTGAACCAATCATGAGATATAGGATTCACATGGAATTTGAGAGTTTTCTTTGTCCATGATAAATTATTTCTAAAAATAGAACCCTCTGTGTGGGTTTATTTACAAACTATATAAAATACAAATCCGATTATTAGTGTCCAGAGTTTCACACCTTCGATGCCCTCGTGAACGTTCAACTACTATATGAAGAATACCAAAACACATTCATAAATCAATAAATTAATAAATTAATAAATTAATAAATTAATAAATTAATAAATTAATAAATTAATAAATTAATAAATTAATAAATTAATAAATTAATAAATTAATAAATTAATAAATTAATACTTCAACAAGTCCTTGTTTAACACATTTGATAAATCAAAACATGCCCTTGCGTTAGAAAAAGCAATTGAACTCAATTGATAAAATGAAAAAACATGGATGATCACTCACATATTCTATCATTCAACAAAAATAAGCATGTTCCATATCAAAACACATGCATGGATATGTTCATGGAGGGTTTACATTAATGTATATGTGTATGATATGCATAAATTAAGTGATCTTAATTGGGTGCGAATGATGTTTATCATATCCATTGACATTCTTCAATAGAGTGATTTTTTTTACTTTACTAAATATCGATGATAGTAACTAGCTTTGCATGTAGTAGTGACATCATGATCAATTATTTTCTCAGGAACTAAAATTTTAGATTTTTCTTCAATTAATGGAGGGTCATCAAGAGGTGGAGTGAGTGGTAAATTTCCTTTAAATGGTTTAAGAAAACTAATATGAAAAGAGTTATTTATATTCCAATGAGATGGTATATCTAATCTGAATGAATTATCATTAATATTTTGAGTAATATGAAACAATCCATAATAGGATGGTGCAAGTTTAATTTAAGGATGCTGCAAAATATAACTCACGTGTCTTTTAAAAATACATAACCATACAAGATCATTCTTCTTAAATTCCTTGGCTATTCAATTTGTATTGATATTACAAATATAACGTTCTTGATTGTTCCTAATGTTCTTATGAACATGGCCAAGTATAAAAATGTGATCTTGAGCAATAGAATCAGCCATCCAAATATTAGTTTGAGTGACATGGGAGTGGGAAGATTTTTAACATAAAAAATTTCAACTCACTCTATGGCACTTTTTGTAAAGTTAAATCCACTGAAAAATGTCTATCGGTGGGGTCGGAATGAGCGGAGGCAAGAACTGTAGGCACTTCATGGAGGGGAACACATCAAAGCCAAGCACTAGAGAAATAATGGTAATAAAGTTGATCGATAATAATGGTAAATCACTTATTGTAGGCTTCTAACTTATGGCACTCCGATAAGGATAAGGAATTCGAGGGAAGACCGATCTTCAAAAACGAGAAAATCATATCATAGTAAGCAGTAGCAAGCTCCCATGGTGTTAGAGCACTAGTCGGTTAGGTCATATAAATGTCTAGAGGGTTCATATCAATTACATCAAGTGCCTCATCAAAATCCAATCGAGAGAGAAAATCAACTAAAGCTTGGTGTGTTCCTGGTCAATGTACAATGTCAAAATAAAATTCCTATAACTAGAATGCCCATCAGGCTAGTCAACCTATAACAGCTTGATTATGAACTAGATAAAGAAGAGCACTCTGATCCACATGGAAAGTGATTTTTTTGCCTAGTAGGTAAATGTGATATATCTTAATGGATTAGATCAATCT
Organism: Ceratopteris richardii; assembly: GCA_020310875.1. Lineage (NCBI taxonomy): Eukaryota > Viridiplantae > Streptophyta > Polypodiopsida > Polypodiales > Pteridaceae > Ceratopteris > Ceratopteris richardii. Next base: position 29,116,099 of record CM035438.1, read on the forward strand.
GAGACACTCACCTTCAATCACTAAATCATTCTTCTCTACATTGGCAAGCCATTGACTAGCATAATAAATTAGTCTATACCATTTATCAATAACTTAAGTGAGGACAATGTCCATAACTATGTTTGAAGCGTCAAAGAAAACATGAAAAGGTAGCTCCCAATTGGGTGCTTACAGAATAGGGGCCTCGGTCAATAAGGTCTTCAATCGATCAAAAGAAATCGGGCACTCTAGTAGTAAGTGGAAATCATTTGGAGGAAGAGTAATTAATTTGTTCAAGGGAACCATGAGATGCACCAGCCACCTTACGTGACAACTATGCCTATGAATTTGGGCTAGAAAATAAAGGGGTTCCTTAGCATTTTGCAAGGCAGGATCATCTAGTACAACTTTGACCTTGTCGAGATCAACTTGGATACCTTGGGCTAAGGTGATATGACCCAACAACTTCCCGCATCATACAAAGAATATAGAGTTCATTAGATTCAAGCACAATCTATACTCTCATCACTTGAGAAAGCATTATTGTAATTCAACTAAGTGACCCACTCGCTGACCAGAGACCAAAATATCATCTACAAAAACTCTCCTAAAGGTGGTGAGATAGGGAGAGAAAATATCTTGCATGTAGTGATGAAACATACTCGGCGCATTACGCAATCCAAACCACATTAACATACAATAATCATATGAATTGCAATCAATACTACTTCTACCCAAAAGCCTTGGGAAAGGTTTGCATGATGTGGCATAGGAACTACTCTATTCTCTATTCTATTCCAAGAAGATGAGTCTAACCAGAACAGGTCCATTATGCATGTTGTAGATCAAGCTTTCCTATCTAGTTAGAAGAGCAAAGGTAAATGGAGCACATCTACTAGTAAGAAAAATTTTGCAAATGTTTCACATTTGAAGAAGGAAGATAAAGATGAGAAGAAATCATAAAAGAAGAAATTCTTTATGTGAATGTTGTAAAAGAAATGATCATGTCATAGAGAACTCTGCAAAACTGGCTACAAAAGAGGCAAAGAAAAAAGAGGCTTGAATGATTGTTGCAAAAGCCTCTACACCAAAAATAGCGTCTACTAATCTTTTGTAGAATGAAGAATGTGCATTTACCATTGTTTGTAGTTTTGACCCATCTTCTCTTGAATAGTGTATGTCTATAGTAGACTCAGCTGTTTGGTACTTTGATAGTGGGGCAACCAAATATATTATCTCATAATGTAGTTTTTTCACTTCACTTGAGCCTGCCCCTACATGGAATACTACCACATGTGCCAAAAAATCCTCTTAACCTATCATGAGAGCTGGTAAGGTCATTTTGACTACTACTGATGGTGGTTCTTTCACTTTGTTGGAAGCTTTATTTGTGTCAAGGATAAAAAAGAAATAGTTTTAGCTTTAGCCAAGATTGGCTTGGTTGTGGAATTTATTGATGATAGATGTATAGTTCATGATCTGTCAAATGGCGATGTGATTATTGCTTCTCGCATTTTATGTCATGTGTAGTACATGATTCTCACGCTATGTCAGATGCAAAGCTTTGGCATGCACGCTTTGGTCATTTGCATTCTGTTAGTTTGCTATGTGAGCAAAAATCTAAAATAGTGTCCTATTTGCCCAAGCTTGGGGCACCCGGTGAAGATGTCTCTAAAGGCTGTATTTTGGGCGAAATGCAACGTTCCTCCTTTCTAAAAGATGGTTTTGTTTGAGCTAGTCAGAAATTGCAACTTGTTCATAGTGATGTTTGTTGTCCTATGTAGACACCCTCTTTTTGAAACTATCTTTACTTTGTGAATTTCATCGATGATTTTTCTAGGCATGCATGGGTATATCCATTGAAGGCAAAGTCTGAAGCGTTTATGTGCTTCAAATAGTTTTTGGTTTTGGCTGAAAATCTGTCAGTACGTAAAATGGGCACCTCCATTCTGACTGAGGGTGAGGATATATGTCTTTTGGCTCTAATGCATTTGTGCTTGAACGTGGGATAAAACATCAATGTATAGTGCCGAATACACCTCAACAGAATGGAGGTTCTGAATGGAAGAACATGTCATTCATGGAGATAATGAGGTGTATGGCCAAGAGTGAGGCTTTGCCACATAGTTTCTAGCTTGAGGCTATCATCTGTGGAGCATATGTACGTCACAAGTGTGCCACTAAAGCACTATAGTCTATCACTAGATATGAGGCTTGGCATGTTCACAAGCCATTAGTCGTTCATCTACGTGTTTTTGGTTGTCCGGCATATGCATTAGTGCTTGAACAACATTACAAGAAATTCAATGATAAAGCAATAAAACATAGTTTTGTTGGGTATAGTTCTGAAAGACAAGGCTATCGTTTGTATCGTCCATAGACTAAATGCATTTTGGTTAGCTTTGATGTTGTTTTTGTGGAAGATGCTATTCAACCTTTACTTTCATGTACGAAGGAGACATCTATTAGCTCCAAAGACATGTATGATACTTTGATGCCTCTTTTCACAGGTGGATAGTCTAGTGCTGCTCTTAATGAGGCAACTTCTCAGGCTTTGCAAGTTTCCTTTGATGATGCAGGTCAGTCCATTTTGGATGCAGATTTACATGATACACTTGTTGATGAAAGAGCTAATATTGATAAGGCAAAAATTATGCCAAAATGGCTAGTGCACACTTTGTGTGCCAGCAAATTAGATGCACCTCTATCATATTGTACTCGAGGCAGGCTCTCATAGTGTCTCTTTTTCATTAGATTTCTATGTTATGGCTATCTCTAGTCTTTGTGATCAGAATGATCCTATTTCATTTGATCAAGCACAAAATTTTGAAAATTGGATGGTTGCTCTACAATCTAAATATGATGCTATAATGAAGAATGGTACTTGTTCTTTATGTGACTTCTTCTAGCACTACAAGAAAAAGGGGGGCGTAGCGACGCCCCCGAATTGGGAAAAAAACAAAAACCGTCGCTTATGCGACGAAACCGTCGCATAAGCGACGGTAAAAATTTCGGATTTTTTTTTTTGGCCGAGCCTCGTCGCATAAGCGACGATAGCGTCGCATAAGCGACGATAGCGTCGCATAAGCGACGCTAAACCAGAAGCGTCGCTAGTAGCGTCGCAGGTTAGCGACGCACTTAACGACGATGGCAAACTGTAGAGCGTCGCATATGCGACGCTCTGGAATGTAAAAAAAAAAATTCAATTCTCCCGGCACATTTGTGCCGGGCCTTGAACGCGAGGAAGAACACAGACCGAGAGAGAGAGAGAGACATACAGCACGCGAGAGGGAGAGAGAGAAGCGAGACATACACAAGGTATGCGCACACACACACTCACACACACACATATGTACACACACATATACACGCATAGACACACACACACATACGCAGACACACACACACATACACACAAATACACACATAGACACACATACACAAGACGCGCACACACATACACACACATAGACGCTCACACACATACACACACATATACACTCACAGACACATACACACATAATGATGCATCCACACACATACACATGCATACACACATAGACACACATATACACACACACACATATGCATACACACACACATAGAGAGACATACAGACACATACACATACATGCATACACATACACACATAAACACATACACACACATAGACACATACACACATAAACACATACACACTCATAGGTACACACACATACACATAGACACACACACATATAGTATATACACACACATGCACACATAGACACATACACACATACACATGCATACACACACATACACATGCATACACACATACAGACACATATACACACACATACACACACATATATGCATACACACACATAGATGCATACACACACATAGAGAGACATACACACATAAACACATACATGCATACATTTGCATACATAATGCATATGCATATGCATGTAATGTACATACATACTTACATGCATACATAATGCACATGCATAGATACATACACACACACAGATACATACACACATAGACACATACACATGATGGGGGAAGTATCTCAACCCCTAAGCAACGATGAAGCGCGAATGACCTCCACAAGTATCCTTCTTTGACCTCTGCACACCAAAAATGCTCTTACTCAGAGCTTATACAGAGAACTCCAGTGAGCTTTTGTAGACCTGTAGTAGACACCAAGGGCTTTCCAACAAAACAAATTTCACTTGAAATGGATGCTTACACAAAGAGAAACAATGTCTACAACATGAGCTAGTTGAATGCTCACAACTGCTAGTCAAGCAGAGACCTCACTTCACTCCAGCAAACTTTTCTCAGAGATTATACAGAGAATGAATCTCAAACTTGAATCAACTTTAGAGCACTTTAATAGCTACCCAATGACACCAAAATCATAGCAAATGGATACATAGAGAAGGAGAACCAGCCCTTACAACAGAGAGCAAAATATTTCCAACAGAGCCTACACAAAGAGAGAGATATCAATCACACAACTTCACTAAAATGAATGTTGCTCCCAGCTTACTCAGAGAATGCTCCAGAGAATTGGTAAGCATAAAATAGACTCTTATAGCTATCCAATGAGACAAGAATTACATCAAATGGATACCATATGATGGAGAACCAATGCTAACAACTCAGGGGTAGAGAGTTGCAACACTGCCTGCGCACACACATAGATATGCCTACTAAAAGAAAACAAACAAGCAAGCAAGGGGGTTGCTTAAGCAAGGAGCTTGCTTATCACAACTCCAGCACTTAGTGCTCACTTTACATGAGCTAAAACTCCAAGAAGATTGCCCAAAAGAAGTCGGGATACATGCTCCTTTTATAGTGAGAGGTGTGCCCCTAAAATCTAGGAACTACCTTTCCAAATCAGCCTCCTAACTTGGAGGAATTAGTTGAGATGACTTGGGGAGTGGTTGAGTGATTTTTCTTGATGGAATCTCATGGCTTTTGGCTTCCTTTGATTGCTCCACATGTGCATAAAAGATTCCCCACGAATTTTTAGCTTGAAGCTTGACTTTTAACACTCCCCCTCAAGCTTCAATTCTTCATCCTCATCCAAGCTCCTTCATGTTGATGCATTGCTTGAATTTTGAAATCTTCATCCCATCCAAAGCCTTTGTAAACATGTCCGCAACTTGGTCCTTGGTACCAATATGATGTACTGAAACTTCCTTGGATATCACCTTTTCCCTTATGAAGTGATAGTGCACTTCAATATGCTTGGTTCTAGCATGATAGACAGGGTTCGATGCTAGATGAATGCTACTCATGTTGTCACAAAAAATTGGATATGTGTCAACCTGCAAATTAAGCTCCATAAATAACTTCTTAATCCACATTAGCTCACATGTGACTTGAGCCAAAGCTCTATACTCAGCCTTGGTGGAAGATAATGCCACCGTGGGTTGCTTCTTTGAAATCCATGAGATGATCTTGCTACCTAGCATGACTAGGTAACCACTTGTACTCCTTCTATCTTCCTTCGAACCGGCCCAATCGGCATCGGAATAAGCTTTGACCTGCATATCGTCATCAAATGAGTAGAACAATCCTTCATTTATAGTGGCTTTGAGATATCGCAACATTCTTCTTGCAGCTTGCAAGTGTGTAGTCCTTGGACTATGCATAAATTGTGATAACACTCCAACTCCATATGCTATGTCGGGCCTGGTTATTGTGGCATAATTGAAAGAGCCTACAATAGATCGATACAAAGTTACATCCTCTAATGGCTCTCCATCAATGGAGCTTAGCTTTACATTAACTTCCATGGGATTTGAACTAGGCTTGCAATGTAGCATCCCAAACCTCTCAAGTAGGTCTAGAATATACTTCCTTTGTATGAGCATAATACCTTCTTCTTTGTATACAACTTCAATGCCAAGAAAATACCTAAGATCTCCAAGATCAGAGATCCTAAACTCCTTTCCAAGCTTTTCCTTGATCTCCTCAATGCCCTTTGTATCATTACCTATAATGATAAGATCATCTACATACACACACATGTAGACCACAAGTTCTCCTCTTTGTTTGATGAAGAGAGATGGATCCGCCTTGCATTGATTGTAACCACATTTGATCAAATAGTCCACCAATCTTTGGTTCCAAGCCCTTGGAGCTTGCTTTAGGCCATAAAGTGCCTTCTTCAACCTACAAACATGATGTGGAAACTCTTTATGAAAAAAACCTAGTGGTTGCTCCATGTATACCTCTTCTTCCAAGTCTCCATTGATAAAGGCATTCTTGATATCCAATTGGAAGAGCTTCCATCCTTTGCTAGCAGCCATTGCAATGAGTGTCCTAATGGTGCTCATCTTTGCCACGGGGCTGAATGTCTCTTCAAAGTCCACTCCATAGGTTTGTGTAAAACCCTTGGCCACCAATCTTGCTTTGAACCTAGAAATAGATCCATCTGAATTCCTCTTTACTTTATACACCCACTTATTACCTATTACCTTCATGTTCTCCTTCTTGGGCACTAGAGTCCATGTTTGATTTTCCTCAAGTGCGTCGATCTCTTCTTGCATTGCCTCTTTCCATTCGGTGTACCTGCTTGCATCTTCATAGCAATCGGGCTCATGATCTTCTACTACTTTGTTCATATATGCATAATGTGTTGCCATGTATGAATCATAAGTGAACCTTTGAGTTGGATACTTAACTCTAGAAGACTTCCTTTCTTCACCTTTTGGAGGAATAAACCTCCTTTGCCTTGGGAACTTGATCTCTTTCTTTGACGTGGCTTCTTTCTCCATCATGTGTCCTTCATCATCTTCAACTTCATTACCTTCTTCATCCAACTCCACCAATGTTGCTTTGCCTTTGTTGATTGATTGTGCTTCATAGCTTGATGAAGATCTCCCCCTCCATGGTGAGTTCATGCTTGAACTATCTTCATTGATTTAACACCTTGGGCCGCTTAGCTCTAGGTCGATTTGTTCTTCATCATGTCCATGCTTTTCTTCTTCATAGTCCTGCATACAATCATACTTCTTATACCAAGGGAGTAGCTCATCAAATGCTACATCCCTTGATATCCTCAAGTCCTTTGTGTTTGGGTTGAAGCACCTGTAACCTTTATGATCATTTGAATATCCTAGAAACACACACTTTTCTGCCTTTGGTTGTAGCTTGTGCCTCAATTCACTTGGCACATGTACATAACAAGTACATCCAAATATCTTCAAGTGGAAAAGATCAGGTTTCTTACCATAATAGGCTTGATATGGTGTCAAGCCATGGATCCCTGAGGTAGGAGCCCTATTCATTAGATACACGGCGGTATTTGCTGCATCACTCCAAAACATGTTAGGTACATTCATCTCATTAAGCATTGCTCTCGCGATCTCGGCAATGTATCTATTCTTTCTCTCTGCTACTCCATTTTGTTGGGGTGTGTACCTGCATGTTACTTGCCTCTTGATGCCTTGATCCATTAAAAAATCAGAAAACTCATTTGAGAAATATTCTCCCCCTCCATCGGACCTTAGCTTCTTGATATATGTACCTGTTTCCTTCTCTACCATTGCCTTGAATGCTTTGAAACATGTAAACACATCTGATTTGTTTTTGATGAAATAAACCCAAACCATCCTTGTGCAATCATCTATAAAAGTGACAAAGTACTTGTTACCTCCAATGGATTGCTCTTTCGTTGGCCCCCACACATCTGTATGTATCAACTCCAATGGATGTTGGCTTATGTAGCCACTCTTCTTGAATGGAAGTCTCACTTGCTTCCCTAGTTGACAAGATTCACATAAATGCTTCATACCTTGTCCTTGGAAGTTGGGAAGACCTTCAACCAGCCCCTTGAATTGCATTTCCTTCATTCTTTGTATGTTGATGTGACCTATCCTCTTGTGCCACAAGTCCAACTCCGAAATCCTCTTGTTTCCATATGTGAAGTAGACATGTTGAGTAGAATGAGAATTTACCTCCAAAGTGAAGAGTCTCCCTTGCTTCTTTCCTCTTGCTATGACCTTGTAACCTTGCTTAGGGTTCTCCACAAAGCATCCACCTTTGTTGAACCTTACTTGATAGCCTCTTTCAACCATTTGCCCAACGGACACCAAGTTCTTTGTGATGGTAGGTACATGCAAGACATCCTTGAGACATCTTCCTTCCTCCTTGTCATCCAAAGCTACATCTCCAACATGGGAGATCTCATGGGCTGTATCATCACCTGTTTCTACATGTCCTTTACCTTTGGGAACATGTAGATTAGTAAACAAAGAAGCATTGCAACTCATATGGTTGCTACATCCACTATCAATATACCAAGTGTTATCTACTTTGCTTGAATTCCCATTCATGTGCATCATCAAGAGATTGTCATTTTCTGAACTTGTAGAAGCATAATTACCTTGGCCTTTGTATGAAGAACCTTGATTATAGTTCCTTTGGTTTCCTCCTTGGTAGCAATCTCTAGCATAGTGGCCAAACTTGCCACATATGTAACATCCTTCGCCATCTTGATTCCTGTTTTGTTGATGTCGTCCTCCTCTTCCTCTTGATCTTCCTCTCCCTCTTTGTGATGAGGTGCCTTGGTCATGTCCTTGATTTCTTGAGTGGCCTTGCCTTCCTCCAAACCTTCCTTTGCCCCTTCCTTGTCCTTGTCTTCCTTTGCCCCTTTGATTACCTGCATAGAAAACTTGTGCATCTTTGCTTTTAGTTGAACTTCCACCTATGTTCATTTCTTCGGTGACCATGAGAGCAACCAATTGCTCAAAATCAGGAAGATTATCCCTTACATAAACTGAAGTGGTAAAGGGTTTCCACTTCTCATCATCTCTCAAACCATTGAGAGTATAAGCCACAAGATCGTCATCGTCTACGTGGCTTCCAATGGATCCCAATGCATCTGATAACTCCTTGACCTTAAGTATGTAGTCATTTATGCTACTCCCTAAGCTCTTCCTAAGGTTGTTGAGCTCATTCTTGAGTTGGATCTTCCTTGCTTTGGTGCTTGTTGAATAAAGCCTTTCAAGTGTCTCCCATACCTTCATGCTTGAATCCAGGTCTTGGATATGGCCGATCATGCTATTGCTAATGTGTTGGGAAAGAATAAAGATAACCCTCTTGTCTCTTTCATTCCATTCCCTAAAGGCCCTTCTCTGGTCATTGGTTGGATTCTCTTCCAACCTAGGTCTTGGTTCACTTCCACTAATCAACCCCCAAAGGCCCTTGCCCATAAGATAGTTGGAGACCCTAAATCTCCATGGTTGATAGTTACCTTTGTCTAGCTTTTCAATTTGAGTGTTGACGTCTCCCATATCTAGTCTTTGATACTTGACCTAGCCCTTGGCTAATGCTCCAATGTGTGTAAAATGAAAATGAGGCTCTGAGGTTACCTCAATCCAAAGCTTTCCTTAGATGGACACCTTGTGCTCTTGCAAATTTGAGTAGAATAGCTCCCCCTTGATGTGAGCTACCTCCAAGAAGCTTTTGTTGATGCAACTCTTCAACCACCAACTCCAAGAGGTCTTCTTGCTTGTATGTGATACCTCCAAGATGCCCAAATGCTCTGATACCACTGATGGGGGAAGTATCTCAACCCCTAAGCAACGATGAAGCGCAAATGACCTCCACAGGTATCCTTCTTTGACCTCTGCACACCAAAAATGCTCTTACTCAGAGCTTATGCAGAGAACTCTAGTGAGCTTTTGTAAACCTGTAGTAGACACCAAGGGCTTTCCAACAAAACAAATTTCACTTGAAATGGATGCTTACACAAAGAGAAAAAATGTCTACAACATGAGCTAGTTGAATGCTCACAACTGCTAGTCAAGCAGAGACCTCACTTCACTCCAGCAAACTTTTCTCAGAGATTATACAGAGAATGAATCTCAAACTTGAGTCAACTTTAGAGCACTTTAATAGCTACCCAATGACACCATAATCATAGCAAATGGATACATAGAGAAGGAGAACCAGCCCTTACAACAGAGAGAAAAATATTTCCAACAGAGCCTACACAAAGAGAGAGATATCAATCACACAACTTCACTAAAATGAATGTTGCTCCCAGCTTACTCAGAGAATGCTTAAGAGAATTCGTAAGCATAAAATAGACTCTTATAGCTATCCAATGAGACAAGAATTACATCAAATGGATACCATATGAGGGAGAACCAATGCTAACAACTCAGGGGTAGAGAGTTGCAACACTGCCTGCGCACACACATAGATATGCCTACTAAAAGAAAACAAACAAGCAAGCAAGGGGGTTGCTTAAGCAAGGGGCTTGCTTATCAAAACTCCAGCACTTAGTGCTCACTCTACATGAGCTAAAACTCCAAGAAGATGGCCCAAAAGAAGTCGGGATACATGCTCCTTTTATAGTGAGAGGTGTGCCCCTAAAATCTAGGAACTACCTTTCCAAATCAGCCTCCTAACTTGGAGGAATTAGTTGAGATGACTTGGGGAGTGGTTGAGTGATTTTTCTTGATGGAATCTCGTGGCTTTTGGCTTCCTTTGATTGCTCCACATGTCCATAAAAGATTCCCCACGAATTTTTAGCTTGAAGCTTGACTTTTAACAACACACATGAACACATACATACTCATAGATACACACACATACACATAGACACACACACATACACACACATACACACATAATGATGCATACAAACATATACACATGCATACACACATACAGACACATGTACACACACATACACACATAATGATGCATACACAGACATACACATGCATACACACATACAGACACATGTACACACACATTCACACACACATTCACACACACATTCACACACACATTCACACACATTCACACACATATACATACATGCATACATATTGCATATGCATATGCATACATACATACTTACATGCATATGCATACACACACATATGCATACATACATACTTAAATGCATATGCATACACATGCATATGCATATGCATACATAATGCATATGCATATGCATACATAATGCATATGCATATGCATACATAATGCATATGCATATGCATACATAATGCATATGCATACATAATGCATATGCATATGGATACATACATACTTATATGCATACATAATGCACATGCTTACATACACTGTCATAATGTATACACACACACATACACACATAGACACATACACACATAATTATGCATACACACACATGCATATGCATACACACACATATGCATACATACATGCATACACATATACACACATAGATACATACATACACATAAATACATACACACTCATAGACACACACACATACACATAGACACACACACATATACACACACATACACACATAGACACATGCACACGTAATGATGCATACACACATACACATGCATACATAGACACACATAATAATGCATACACACACATACATATGCATACACACACATGCATACAAACATATACGCACATATACACACACATGCATACACACATATACACACACATATACACATATACACATACACATGCATACACACACACATGCATACACACATACAAACACATATACACACACACATACACACATAGATACATACACACGTAATGATGCATACACACATACACATGCATACATAGACACACATAATAATGCATACACACACATACATATGCATACACATACATATGCATACATACATGCATACACATACACACTTAGACACATAGACACACATAGATACATACATACACATAAACACATACACACTCATAAACACACACACATACACATAGACACACACACATATACACACACATACACACATAGACACATGCACATGCAATGATGCATACACACGTACAAATGCATACATAGACACACATAATGATGCATACACACAGATACATATGCATACACACACATGCATACATACATGCATACACATACACACATAGATACATACACACACGTAGATACATACATATACATAAACACATACACACTCATAGACACACACACATACACATAGACAACACACATATATACCTACACACATACACACAGATGCATACACACACATACACATGCATGCACACACATACACATGCATACACACACATACACGTATATATATATTGATTTCTAACCATTTTGTTTTATATGTTAGGTATTATGGATCCCAGTAAAGAGAGAAAGGCGAAACTCACTCTCATAAAAAGTCTTATGAGAGCAAGAGTTCCGTCAGATACTCTAGGGGCCATAATGCGGGACTACGCAGACATGTCCGATGAGGAGCTGGATTATACGATCCAGATGCTTACGCGATCAGACGAGGGCTCTTATGCGGATCCACATGCAGGAAGAGAGCTATCTGCTCATAGGTATGTTTTTTTTCATAAATTTTTTAATGATATTATAGCACATATTTTTATTTATTTCTATCTATCTATTTTTAGGACACCTATACCACCTCCAGCACGTGATAGCAGAGCAGAGTTGCCTATGAGGACATGCATAGGCACCTTAGGACTAGAGTGCGACATAGAGCCGGAGGGGAACATTGTGTACATAGGGAATGGATTGGAGTTCAAGAGAAGAATGCAGGCACTATGCGACTCTTACCTGCGCTTTATCCACTTACCATGGAAGTAAGTAAAAGTTTTACATATAAATTGAAATGTATATCTTATGTTTTATTTACATTATGTTTTTTATTTTTGTAGTGAGCATGATGAGAGGGATAAAAAGTATGTGCTTAGTTCACTTGAGACAGAGTTTGGGACAGGATGGTCCCTTAAGTGGTGTTTCAAAGAGATGCGGACACTTATGGCTCATCGTCGCGACAATGCACGGTATGTATGTATATGAGAGAGAGAGAGAGATCTATGTATGTATGTACGTATGTATGTATCTATATATGCATCTATGTATGTATGATGTCATTCCTAAAATCTATTACTCTATGTTTACTGAAAGGCATGTATATTAACTTATATATGTATCTAATATACATGTTTCTATTTTTGTAGTATGTATGTATGCATGTGTATCATGTATGTATACATCTATGTGTTGTGTATAAATGTAATATGTATATACTATGTGTATATATACATAAAAATGTGTGTATTACATTACACGTATGTATGTAGTATATATTTACTGCTATGTATGTAATATAATATAATCCATGTATGTATGTATGTGTGTGTGTATATATGTATGTATGTATCTATGTATCTATATATATATATATATATATATATATATATATATATATATATATATATATATATATATATATATATATATATATATATATATATATATATATATATATATATATATATATATATATATATATATACACACACACACATATACATATAAAAAAATCTAAAATAAAAATTGATTTGTACGTAACTTTATCGCAACTTGGGGTTCGCAACTTGAACCCGTTGCTAACGCGTTAGCAACCCGTTGCCTACGACGTTGCCATCCCGTTGCTAACCACTATGAGAGAGACAGAGAGCACTAATCTCGATATTAGGGTTTTGAAATCCCTAATTTAAAAACTCTAATTCAACCTTTTAGCCATATGTTTGAAGTATATGTACACCTCCGACGTCCTACTAGAGAGATGTCTCTCCTCCCAACCTTATGCCTCTATATATAGCTACTCGAATCAACGAGGATCATGATTCATAATATATGTAAAGATATATACACATCATGTAGATAGGATACATAAATATAAAATGGAGTAGATATATTATGCCTCACACATACATGCCTAAATGCACACATAAATATATATATACATACTAACATATTTACATGTACATATTTACACATACATGTACATGCCTACATGCACACATAAACATATATATACATGCATACATACTTACATGTACATATTTACACATAGACACATATACATATATACATGTACACAATTATAAACACTTGCATATATTACGTACATGAATACATGTATACATATATCACACACATGCAAACACATACATATACATGAAATACATATATATGCATACTAATATATGTATACATATAATACACATGAATACACACACATATGCATACATACATGATAAAAATTTACTCCTCGAAGATAAAGCTATATATAAAATAATTAGGCATACCCCCGAGCTTCATGTTCTAACTTAGAAGAACATGATTTCATCTCTCTAGTAGGATTCATCGTTATTCAAGTTAATAAAAAAAAACCTATTATCTGATATCCATTCAGAAGCTTCAAGTTACTATCTAATCTGCTCATATGTTTTCATTATTGCCATCATTTTGGTAAGACATCAATATAGTCTCATCTTCATTATCCTTATTGATTTCATTTATTTCTTCTATTGTTAAATCTATGTTCTCATGAATCACATCATCTATTGGTGGATTAATATCTATTTCTGGTAATTCCTCTTCCTCACCAGTAGAATCAGCATGTAGAGAATTATCCTCTTCATCAAAAAGATTAGTATTATTATCACGTATAATGAGTCTAATTTCTATTCCAGATGTTGATGTATCAGTATCTGATGCTGAATCATCAAGAGGACTTTCTTCAATCTCTCTAACAATAAACTGTTCAAACAATGACCTACCTCTAGGTTGCACATGAATGACTTGCCACCAAGGATGAGCATCTGGGTTTTTATAAAAAAATGCTTGTTCAATATGCCTAGGAAGAATATATGGTTCTTTAGTAGATCGCATTACCTTGGAAGAATCAATTGCCCAAAACCCAGATAATTCCTTTCTTATTGTAGAATTACTACCTTTATACTCCGCTCGATACCAGTCAACCTTCAAAATGACCTATCAAAATATATAACAACAAAAACGTCCCATTATTAGGTGCTTAAAAAAATAACTAACTCTAAAAAAAATATATAAACTTTTTTCTACCTGTTTGAATGTACGAAATGAAATTTCGTAGATACCAACAATAGTTCCTACGTAACCAAGTTCGCTATCTATAAGGTTCGTGTCTTTTGAGCTAGCATGTGATAGTTGCTTGAAACAAGCAACAATACTAGAATCCTCTGTTTTACGTAAAGAATCAATGGATTTGATTCTAATATGCTGTCCAAAAGCCCACATATTAGTGAACATTCGAGCCTGCAAAATAAATTCAATTAGTAAATAGAAACTAACATACATATATGAAAAAAATAAAATATATATTTTAATAAAATTACCTTTTGTTCACAACCTATCATTAACTCTCTTTGCTCATCTGAGATTTCTTCATTATTTGCGTTGGCGCGTTGCAAACGACTATATAGCCAATCCGTGAAAGAAGGTATATCTGTAATCTCATTATTATCGAGATTACGTCTAGATCTTTTGTTTTTTCGCCTTTTACTTTGGAGACTTTGAAGTTCCTCGTACTCGCTAACGAATGCTTGCATGCATTCCCTATTATATGCTACAAAAGTAGAAACATCATTTTTTTCTTGAAATGTAAATAAGAATGGAACCCCCTTACCTGATAATACCTCATCTGTTATTTTTGAAGAAGACTCGTTGGTCCATGCACGTGGAGCTTCTTCATGAACTCTTTCAAGGTACTCACTAACGTAATACATGCACTCTTCAAGCATCCAACCCTTTGCCATGGATCCTTCTGGTTTTGCTCTTTGTCGCACATAACCTTTTAGTATTCCCATAAATCGCTCGACCCAAAACATCCATCGAGTGTTGACAACACCGGCAATCTCTATCTCATCTACAAGATGGACTAGTAAATGAACTTGAATATCAAAAAATGAAGTAGGAAGTTCTTTTTCCATCAAACATAGTAGCTCTTTGCATTCACGTTTTTTTTGTGGGATCGAATTTTTATCGATCTCTTTGGATGTAATCCACCTATACAAATCATAAAAACAATTGTAAAGAAGTTAATTAAAAAATAAAAGATATCCAATATTCATACATATTAAATATAAAAGTATCATAATTACCTTATAAGTGATCCAAGACGATAGATCACATCTTGTACTCCTTTCATTGTACATCCATCGATAACCAAAGGTAAAATATGTTTCAAAAAGTTATGCCAGTCATGGGTCTTTAATCCAGATAAGCTCTTATCATCCATAGTAAACATGTTTTGAAACGATGCTCCATATCCTGTAGGAGTCTTGATCAATTGAATTCTATTGTTGATAGTCTGTATCTCTTTTGTCGTAAGTACCCAAGGAGCAGATGCATAAGTCGTTTCTTGTTGATGTCTATCAAAAACTGGCCATAACTTTGGTTTGGATTTTTGATCTTTCAAATCATTCCTTGATGTTGTGGTATCTTTTAGTCCAAGAAGATGCTGCCATAGTGAATAACCAATATTTTTGAATATATGCATAGGATCAAGAAGATGACATACTTTTAACTCTTTCCAATACTCCAAAGAATACCATATTGATATGTTCTCTGCGAGTGCCAATTTCCCTTTACCTTTGTTCACATACTCATTATCTAAATCATCACTGAAGATTTCTGCTTCTGGATCTATCAGAGGTCCATCTGTCCATTTTTTATACCAATCCATAGGCGTCATAGGTTTTGGATACTCGCCTGTTTCAAGCTTTCCATTAAAATGTATCGCTTCTCTTTTAGATCTTAATGGATGATCATTAGGCAAGAATCGTCGATGTCGAAGATAAATATTTTTGTTGAGATTCTTACTATAGATTGATCTCAACCAATCACCACAATATGGACAAGCTTTATAACCCTTAGTAGATATTCCTGCATCATGGAAAAGGATAAAAATATAATTAGATTAAATCATATTTATTTACATGCATATTGAATAAAAAAATTACATCAATACCTGAACAAACGCCATATCCAGGAAAATCGTGAATAGTCCAAGCCACAATACCACGAATCGTAATATGTCTTTCATTGATGCTTTTTGATATATCAATGACATTAATACCTCTCCATAACTCTTGAAGATCGTCAATTAGAGGAGCAAGATATACATTCATATCTTTAACTTGTCTTTTGCCTGGGATTAAAAATGAAAGCATTAAATGTTCCTTTTTAATGCTAAGATATGGCGGAAGATTGTAGTTTATGACTACCATTGGCCATGTTGACCATTTACTGGATTTCATGGAGAATGGATTAACCCCATCTAATGCAACTCCTAACTTTAGATTCTGTGGATTTTGTGCAAATTCAGGCCATGTAGAATCAATATGCTGAAAAGCAACACTATCATGAGGAATTCTGATTATTCCATCAGTACTTTTGTGATCATGTCCCCAAGTCAAAATCTTTGATAATTCGGGGCTTTGAAACATATGTCTAATCCGTGGAGCCAATGGAAAATGTCTCAATACCTTATTCAGGATTTTACCTTCTTCACCCTTATATCGAGGAGATTGACATTTGGGACATGTCAAAGAGTCTGCATATTCACCTCTATATAAAATACAATCGTTAGGACATGCATGTATACATTGATAATCTATACCAAGATTGTTGATTATCTTCTTCATTTCATCATGTGAGGTAGGAAGAATATTTTGACTTGGTAAAAACTTTTCAGATAATAACATGTAAGTTTATCAAAAAAATGATATATTAAAGAAAGTAAATAAATAAATATACATATATATATGCATATAATTTTATATATGTGTATGCTTATGTGCATCTTTCAAAATATTTCTGCAAAATTTGATTGTTTTGGATGGCAGGATATGATTGTTTGTTTTGGAGGATATGAAGTATATACCTTCATTGAATGATTTGTCGATTCTATCATATGTTCAGTTTGAAAGTGCGAGAAGCGAGTTTATAATTGCTATTCAAAGAATTTGGCACTGTTTATAGGCCATACGATGGTGACCTGGATGAATCGCATGCACAGAGGTTACTCAAGATAGAGCAACCTGATTATAAGGGACTAGTACTAGCAGGATGCCTGGGGTATGCAGTAAACCTCTTGCATGTATATGTGTGATCCTCTCAAGCCACCATGATTTCCACTTTGTATCCTAAAGTTCAAATGCTCATCATTGACATGCAAGAGGTTTACTGCATACCCTAGGAATCTTGCTGGCACTAGTCCATTATAATCAGATTGCTCTATCTTGAGTAACCTCTGTGCATGCGATGCATCCAGGTCACCATTGTATGGCCTATAAACAATGCCAAATTCTTTGAATA
Organism: Ceratopteris richardii; assembly: GCA_020310875.1. NCBI lineage: Eukaryota > Viridiplantae > Streptophyta > Polypodiopsida > Polypodiales > Pteridaceae > Ceratopteris > Ceratopteris richardii. The sequence continues at coordinate 29,134,274 of CM035438.1, forward strand.
CAAATTATAAATCCGCTTCTCACACTTTCAAACTGAACATATGCGTGAATCGACAAATCATTCAATGAAGGTACATACTTCATATCCTCCAAAACAAACAATCGTATCCTGCCATCCAAACAATCAAATTTTGCGGAAATATTTTGAAAGATGCATTAATAGTTTTAAAAGATAGAAAATTGAAAATTATACCTTAATAGTGTCGAAACAGATACATTACTCCATCCAAAACGATTTTGAAGGTTGAGAATAAGTAAGCTCGCACTTAGTCGTGTCAAACGACTTCCTTCATATACATGCTTTAGACATTCCTCTCGAAGATATTTCTCATTTTTAGAAATATCCATGCTCTCACTATCATTTTGATACCAATCCTCAATAAAATCTGCCATGCCATCATCTTCATCATTGTCACACAAATCTTGTACTTTATCATCTTTTGAATATAGATCTTTCAACTTTGCATATTGCACAGGCTTAGTTTTGCGTAGCCTCCTCATGGAAGCTTCTGATAAATGAGGTCTTATTGGTAATTGTGAATGTTGTGGACGAATATCATCAACATCATACGTTGGAATCTACACATATAAATAAAACTCATTAGTATTCCATAAATGAATAAAAATTAAACTTCAAATATAAAATTAAGTATATAACTTATTAAATATGGATAGAAAATTTTTTTTCTCTCAAGCTAAAAGGTGCTCTTGGAGGTCTACGCCATCCATAATTCACTAATAGTTCATCACCAGCATGTAATGTAGTAATAGCATTGACAACTATGTATCTTGATACATCTCTACTCATGTATGGTGATTCATGACTATTTTCACGCTCCTCAAATGTGCAATTAGTCCTTGAACTATTATGTAACCCTCGACTACTATTTATTAAACCTGCTATATTTCCATGTCTGTAAGGTCTTCCATCAGTATATAATCTTTCATTTTCTGCATGTAAAATCCTTCTACTAGTAAGAGATGCTGCGTTCAAGCATATTCCATAAGTACTCATGCTTTGAACATAACGTGAAAGTCGATGCCAATCTCCCCATCCATATATAGGACCACAAAATGACATAAGAGTGACTTCAGAGTTCGGAGGCACATACAAATCCTCTACAATAAAGAGACCACGACCAGCATTAGTAATAGTGGATGGAGCAATCATATAGCGATTACCCCAAAAGTTGAAAACCTCTCCATCTAAAGGAAGTGGTCCTCTATTCCATCCTCCATATCTTCTTCTATCATATGTTTGTACTAAAGAACGATCACGAGCTGGCAATGGATAATCTCGAGCCGTTTCATTCTCTAAACCAGGAGGTAGAGGATTTCTAGAAACCTCTGCTTGTAATTGATGAACAGCAAGTCCATGACGTGTACGAGGTATATTAACATTATGAGAAAAATCATCATCATCATCATCATCGAGCAAGTATTCCTGTATATCAATAATAATTTGATTTTATACATGGTTTTTAAATAAAAAAATGACATTAATATATATAGAAAATACATACCCAAGCATTATCACGTTGACTAGGTGATGGTGCATGCTCAAAAGTACCATACTCTGCCTCATGTTCAATACATTCCAATCGTGGTCTTCGATACGTGCCATAACAAGAGTTACACCAACATATAATATGCTCTTGATAGTAAAATTCATCATAATTCCTATCGGAGGACACATGTGAAGTCGTTGCATGGGTAGGAGGTGGTGCAGTACCCTCTGATTGATCAGAATCTGCACATCATAAGAAACATAAAAAAAATATATAAGTTATGTATCCATCAAATATAGTTAAAATTAAATATTTCATATACTTACAGTATAAAGTCGTTGCACGATGAGGAGACGGTGGTGGAGTTCCATCTGATTGATCAGAATCTACAAATAATGGTATTTCATATTAATAATTTGATTATCTACATAAATAAAAAATTCACATATACATATTTACACATACACACATATTCACATATACACATTTATACATACACACATATTCACATATACACAACACATATTATTGTGGGATAAATGCATGTATTTTGTATGAATGAGTGTATATGCATGCATGTGTGTGTACGTATATATGTGGATATGTATATGTGTGTTTATGTTATATGTATGTATATGTGTATATATATACATATATGCATGCGTATATGTTTGCATGTATATGTGTATGTGGGTATGTGTATGTGTATGTGTATATGTGTGTATATATGTGTATGTATTCTGACTTTTTTTTCTGTTTGAGATTAAATTAACAGGAGATATTGTATGGTCGAAAAAAATAAGAGGCGAGCTAACATACCACCTGAGTCGTGGCAGTTTTTTCGTAGACAGCTACATCTTCAGGAGTCATTTCCTCAGTAGAAGGTACACAAATTAATAGTTTATATTTATAATTTTTAGATATTTTAGTAATTTTTTAATTTAATTTATGTATTTTTTTCCTTGAATAAACAGGCTGCTGCAAGGAAGAGAGTGGAGTCGGGCCACACATCGCACTTAGGCCAAATGGGCCATAATGGTTTTGTAGCTACGTTTGTAAGTATATGTGTTATTGTGAGTATATTTTTTATTTTAGTTAAAATGCAAGCAACTAATGTTTTTTATTTGTTTCATTGCAGCGAAAGGATTATGGCCGATATCCTACGAAACACGAGATCGAGTTTGCTACAAATTTTGGATATCGGCGTTTGAGCGAGTATATACAAGATCATCCTGATGCCTTTGTGAGTATTTTTAAATTTTATATAATTATTTTGTTGTTATGAATGTTTTAATTATTTTATTGATTTATGTTTGTTATATGTAATACAGGAGTATTATGGGGAGACAAATATGGATGAGGTGGAGAGACAGACATAGGAGGGACGATCTCGATCGTCACAGGGTGATCATGAGGATGAGGATGAGGAAGATCCATCTAATCATGATATTGCTGATGATGATGATGATAATGATGACGATGATTAGGATTTTAGACGTTGATTATGACATTGGATTATATGTATTTACATTGATATATACATATATTTATCTATATATTTTTCATTTCAGTCATGTTTTGAATTGTGTGTATGGTATTAAGTAATGAAGAGTTTTGTTCTATTGATTTTTATTATTGTTTATATTAAGCATGTGTTTTAATACTTTAATTATACAATTCATTCATATGTGTGTACCTAAGTGTATATGTATGTGTGTGTATATGTATGTATGTGCATGTGCATGTATAAGTGTATATGTGTGTATGAGTATGTGCATGTGCATGTGTATGTGTGTATATGTATATGCATGTATATGTATAACTCTATGTGTATGTGTGTGTATGTGCATGTATATGTGTATATGTGCATGTGTATGTGTGCGTATATGTATGTATATGCATGTGCATGTATAAGTGTATATGTATGTATCAATATGTGCATGTTCTTGTGTATGTGTGTGTATATGTATAACTCTATGTGTATGTGTGTGTATGTGCATGTATATGTGTATATGTAGGTATATGCATGTGTGTGTGCTTCTTCATCATGTATAAGTGTATGAGTGCATATCAATAAGTGTGAGTATGGTATGTAATGAAAATAACACAATTCAAATGATCTACAAATAATAGAAATTGTACTTACAATTGTGATCCATAGTTTTTGCTTGGTTAGCTTCTTGAATAACCTGCAATAAAAAGAGAGAAGAGAGAGAGAGAGAGAGAGAGAGAGAGAGAGAGAGAGAGAGAGAGAGAGAGAGAGAGAGATCTAGAGAGAGAGAGAGATCTAGAGAGAGAGAGAGAGATCTAGAGAGAGAGAGATCTAGAGAGAGAGAGAGAAAATTCAAAGAGACAAAGATGTAGAAAGAGAGAAACAAAGACAGAGGGAGACAATAACAGAGAGCTTAAGCAAAACAACAATTCTGCATATGCTTGCTTCAGCTCGTAAGCGCAACGCAATTGCGAACGTTGGAGAGCTCTTCGATCGGATGCGTGAAAATGCCGATTGCAGAGCCTCCAACGTTTTAATTTTTGTCCATCAACAAATCGTCGTATAAGCGATGCAACACGTCGTCGTATAAGCGATGCAATAGACCGTCGCATAATGGACCGTCGCACAATGGACCGTCGCTTATAGACCGTCGCTTATGCGATGCAAAAAAAGCGTCGCTTAAGCGACGCTTGTCAAAGGCGTCGCTTAAGCGACGCAAAGAAGCGTCGCTTAAGCGACGCCTTTGACAAGCGTCGTTTAAGCGACGTTATGCAAATACCGTCGCAAATACCGTCGTTTTTTGCGTCGTATAATCGACGATCCGCGCTCGACGGTAATTCCGATGCAAGTTGCAATTTTATAGCGACGAAATTCTATCGCGTTAACCGTCGCTACACGCCCGTATTCCTTGTAGTGTAGGCAAGAAGGCCATTAGCACCAAGTGGGTATACAAGCTAAAGCATAAGCCTGATGGAACAGTTCACATGTATAAGGCTAGGCTTGTTGCAAAGGATTATGCATAAGAACGAGGCATTGATTTTGATGAGACCTTTGCACCTACATGTCGAATGAGTACTCCTCGTAACATCTGCATACTTGCAGCTCATCATGGATGGAATGTACATCAGTTGGGCATTAAAATAACATTTCTAGATTGTGACTTGCATAAAGAAGTGTATGTTCTTTAGCCCTGTGGATTTGTGGAGAAAGGGCATGAGAACTAGGTGTGCAAGTTAAAGAAGGCATTATATGGTTTAAAGCAAGCACCACATGATTGGTATGAAAAGATACATGCCTATTTGATTGCACCTGGTTCTAAGAACAGTCCAACTGAATGCACCTTATATGTTAAGCATGCTAATGATGTGCTTCTGATCATTGTTGTGTATGTTGATGACATGTTGCTTACTAGTACTCATGACAACCATATTGCTAATTTTAAGGCTGATTTGCATGCCTCATTTGAGATGTCACATTTGGGGCATTTCCGTCATTATTTGGGCATTCAATTAATGCAAGTTGATGGTGGAATGGTTTTGTGTCAAAAACATATATTGACACATTATTGCAGCATTTTGGCCTTGAAGATTGTAAGCCTATTGCCACTCTTATGGAGATAGGTTTACGATTGAGTCTTCATGATGTTGGAGATGCTTCTGATGGTATTCTCTATCATCAGGTTGTTGGATGCTTGATTTACTTATGCTTACTCAAGGAGATATTTAGTTTGTTGTTTCATAGATGAGCAGGTTTACGAATTGCCCTAGTGTTAAGCATTGGAAGGAGATTAAGTGCATCTTTCATTACTTGAGTGGTACCGGGCTACTTGGATTGTTTTATCACTAGGGGGGATCACTACCACCAGATTTGCATGCTTTTCCTCACAATGATTGGTTTGGTTTCGATGACAATCATGTGTTGACTAGTGGCTTTTGCTTCATGCTTGGTAGCTCATGTATATCGCCTATAGTCCTAACAGATTACTTATCTTTGTACATTCTAGTGGTAATTCATTCAGTATTGTGTGTTGTGCTTGAAGCTTCTCCTTCTTCTCTCTGATGTTCATGTGCTTTCGAAGACGTCTAACTCCAACAATTGAGATATCAAGCTCAAGATCTAATGATCCGAGATGACATATATCATTTTCTTCATTTCTCTAACATGTATAGTGGTCACACCAATATATGTCAAGGATACTTTAGTGAGCTTTTGTAGATTTATCTATCGAGAGTGATGGAACATTTGTTTTTTGCTAGCTCACTTATTCACGGACATTAGGGTTTCCTTTATGTGTTGTTCTTTATAAATTGGACTTGTATTGGTGTATTAAGTCATTCTTATATTTCTAATTTATATAGAAGAAGAAGTAGAAGAACATCATTCTTCCTTTCCTCAATGTTTTTGTGTCCTTTCTTTTTGTGAGAGAGTGTGTGTGAGCTCTCTTCCTTATCTCCTTCCTGATGATAGTCGATATTATTTTCTCTCTATTATCTCATTGATTGAGCCTCTATAGCCCTATTTCTCTCTCTCGTCCTTTTAAATTCAATGTTATCAGTATGTAGACTGTTCACTTTAGCAAACATCATTGAAAATTATAGAATAATGTTTCCAACCTTCAAGGTCCTTTTCTTACCACAGGTGACTTCAAAAAGGTCTTTAACATCCAAGATCATAGTGAAAACCAAGGGTATACCATATTTGACTTAGAAAGATCCTTGTGTTTCAATCTTATTTTTTCTAAAGATCTTGTCAACATTGCTCACAATTCTACCTTCACTAAGAAATATAATAAAAAAGGCAATAATTTTAGGGCCGCCCACCTTGAAAGATGTTATTTGATACTAACAATGTTCGGAATTTATAGAAATTTGAGTGCGAGAATGATAACTTTTTTTTTCATGTCTGCTCACTTACCCCTTAAAATTTGCCTTCATAAAGGCTCTCCTAGCACTAGGACAGAGTGGCCTCACCTTGACTCTAGGCTTCTGAAGATTCCTTGCATTAGCAACAGCATCAAGAATATCATTTTCCATCAACTTCTATATTCAAGGGTCCTAGTTTACAACTTATGGGTTTTCTGTTAAAGAATTTAACACACTCTCACTACCTTTATGCAAAAAGCTAAGTCCATTAGATCCAATAGGAGAACTCAAATAAGTAGAAAGATTGGGTGTGTGAAGAACTCTCTTACTAAGGATCCTTCATGTGAAGAAAAGCTTCTAGATCTTTAGAATAGGCTCAAATTTGAAGACTAATCTAAGGATCTTAATCTTCCTTTTTCTTCAAGGAAACTTTGGATGGGTCATGTGGATAGACCTAAGAAATACATGTTTGATCTTATGAAACGAAACGAAATGAAAGATTTCATTCCTTTGGTTAAAAAGAGGCAAGATGTGTGGTTATCAACTCTAAGGAGAATTTATAGAATGTTGTTTAGCTCTTTACCAATTTTCTCTCACACTCCAAAGTGGGGGGAGGATGTCCAAAGCGTGAGTGCTCATATTTCTCTTAAGAGGAGAAAAATGGCTCCTTAAATCCTCACCTCTCTTATGGACCTACCCCTCACTACCAGTGGGGTTAAAGAAACCAAGGGTAAATTGAAACCCTATAAATCCCATTGTATCGATGGTATTCCAAATGAGTTCTTTCTTGAGTTAAAAGAATTTTTTACCCCTTTATTATCTTCATTTGGAAAGAATATATTACCAAAGGCACTATTCCTATTTGTATCAATACTAGTGTTATCAAGTTTTTCCATAAGAAGGGTTGTAAAAATTATCTTAATAATTGGAGACCTATTACCTGTTTGAGCACTATGTACAAAACTTTTGGCTATTGATTGGCAATGAGAATTAGCCCTTTGACGGATATTATCAGTTTGTCTAAACAAAAGGAAATTAATGAAATTAGATCATTGAGAACGTTGAATTTTTTTTTTCTTTTTGGATTCCTATGGGCTTCTAGGTCACCTCAGCCAAAGATGAGAGCGCACTGTTGAAAGATTTAGGAAAAAAGTGTTTAAATGGTTCACCTTGAAGTACTCAATACATCATAAGTTTTCGTGTTAAACCATTACATATTGCATTTTCTAGCCTATTTTATCTCTTATTGGAAACCTAATAAAAAGAAACTAAACTTAATCATTGTCCTTTCTAAAGATTTCTTTAGGGAGGTGATTTCCAAAATAATAAATTTGCCAAAGTGGCTTGAGAGATCGTCTATCTTCCCAAAAATGAAGGGGGTATGGGTATCATTTTTCCTTCCAAGATGGCTCTTAACATGTCTTCTAAATGGATTCTTAGGTCTTCTCATTTCATTGATTTTTTGGCCTACCTTATCAAAAGGAAAATTCACTTATTTTACTTAGATTTTAAAGCTCTGAATAGTCATTCTCTATAGGAACCAATTAAATCTTCTCAAAATTTCTCCACTCTAGGTAACATAATTAGCAGTAGAATGTGGGAGGGCTGGATGGAAGTCAATGTGGCATAAACTCCCAAAAAATTTTTCACTCCTAACAACACTCTTTGTTTTGTAGGAATCTGTGTGAACTGGTTAGTTTTCCTTTTGTTCTAAAGTGATGTTGATATATTTAGGTAATGATGTTCGTAAAAACATTAGGACCGTGGGGGCGGTTTCTTGCCTCGTTAGGAGTTGTTTTCCCAGCTTGTAGATACGGTCATAACCCTAACGGATCACTTATCCTTGTACATTCTCTTGATAATAGATTTAGTCTCGTGTGCTATGGTTGAAGCTTCTTTTTCTTCCTTGTGCTATTCCCATGCTTCCATAGACCTAAAACTAAAAAAATTGGTGTCATAGAAAGGCTTTGCATCATCTAGGATGTTGATACCCCTCCCATCACAATCTCATAATCCCATGAAATTTGGTGAGCATACTCAAGGTAATTAGTAGTTAAAAACATCTTTGCTCTGGTTTGAAGCTATTCTTTGTGTAGCATATGTAAATAATAGGCTTCTCACTAGAACATTATATTCTATCACTCCATATGAAGCTTGGCATGGTCCCGAGCCATCTCTTGCTCACCTACGTGTCTTTTGTTGTCAAGCATACGCATTAGTGCCGGAAAAATAATGTAAGAAATTGTATGATAAAGCAATGAAATGTGTTTTTGTTGTGTACAATTTTGAAAGCAAAGGCTATTGTATGTTTCATCCACAGACTTAATGCATTGTGGTTAACTATGATGTTGTTTCTATGGAAGACGTGATTCAACCATTACCTTCATGTACTAAGGAGACATCAATTAGATCTAAATATATGAATGACGCTTTGCTACCTCTTTTCAAAGATGGATAGTCAACCATTGATCCAAATGAGGAAAATTCTTAGTCTTTTTAGGTTTCGTATGATGATGCAGGTCTTTAAATTTCTAATGTATATTTACATGATGCACTTGTTGATGAGATAATCATAATAGAGGAGGCAAAGACTATGCATAAATGGCTAGTGCTGATTGTATGAGATAGAAAATTAGATGCGCCTCTATCATATCATACTCGTTTAGGTTCTCATAGTGCTTCTTTAGCATTAGATTGCTATGATATGAGTGCCACTACTCTTTAAGATGAGAATGAGCCTATTTGTTTTTTTATGAATCACAAAATTCTAAAAATTGGATGGTTGTTATGAAATTACAATATGATTCTATTATGAAAAATGGTACGTGGTCTCTATGAGACTTCCCCCTTGGCAAGAAGGACATTGGCACTAAGTTGGTATACAAGTTGAGGTGTAAGGTTGATGGAACACTTGACATGTATAAGGCTAGGCTTGTTGCAAAGGGTTATGTTCAAGAAAGAGGCATTGATGTTGATGTGATCTTTGCTCCAACATGCCAAATGAGACTACTATTCATAGAGTTTGTGCACTTACAACTCATCATGGTTGGAACGTACATCATTTGGAGCTAAATAATATACACTTGCATGAAGAAGTGTATATTTTTTAGCTCAATGGTTTTGTGTAGAAAGAACATGAAAACAACGTGTCGAGGTTGAAAAAGGCATCAAATGATTTGAAGCAAGCACCGTGTGCTTTTTATGAAATGATACATGCCTACCTGACTAAAAATGGTTTTGAGAACAATCCAATTGCGAGCACCTTATATGTTAACCATGTGAATCATGTGATTCTGATCATTGTTGTTTATGTTGATGACATGCTGCTCACCGGTCCTCATTAGAGGAATATTGCTGATTTTAAGGCTGATTTGCATGCCTCATCTGAGATGTCATATTTGAGACATTTGCATCATTATTTGGGCATTCACTTTACGTTAGTTGATGGTGGAGTAGCTTTGTCTCGAAAAATAAATTGACACTTTATTGTAGCATTTTGGCCTTGAAGACTACAAACTTGTTACCACCCATATTGAAATAGGTTTACAATTGAGTCTTCATGATGCTAGAGATGGATTTCATGTTGTCTCTATTAGGAATCTATTGGATGCTTGATTTACTTATGCATTAGTCAACTAGATATTTGGTTTGTTATCTCACAGATGAGAAAGTTTATGCATTGCACAGGTGTCAAGCATAGGCAGGCAGTTAGGCGCATCTTTCACTACTTGAGTGACATCTTGCTACATGGATTGATTTATCCCAAGGGGGA